>WURT03032931.1:0-15168 GCA_009936505.3 Holothuria glaberrima
AGTGCTTGTTGTCAGGTTCATTACAGAGGCTAGCAACGCGGCGACTGACCATGCCGGGCCGCTGGATAAATGAGGCTCCCCTAACACTTTATTTAATCAACCATGAACATGCTATATATGAAGAGCATCCGGCTAGTTCTCCTCATGAAGTCTGTGCACTATACTACACATACATGGGAGTGAATGCTCAAAACAAATACAAGCTTTCCATGTAGATCCTTTTCCATATAGAGTAATTAAATTATAAAGGATTATAGGATACATTTTGTCAATGGCACTTTACTGTGCCCCAAAATCACACACAAAAATTCTTTGTACTCAATTGCTTTTTGGAAAGAGTTCCATGGCTCCATGCACAAACACAACATGATACCAAATGAATGAGTATTGGGTATGATACTGGCAATTTGAGGTTGTAAAATTGACCTTGCTTACTTTTGGTTTTTCTTCATGTACAACATTCTTCCTTGTCTGCTCAGCTGGTTTTTGCGACGTGCCATCTGTATCTATGATTTCACAGGGTTCTGTGCTATTCTGTACAGCAGATGCTGGGGTGGGGTTCTCTTCATTCCTAGTCTTAGTTGGAGCTGAAAACAGTCAAGGATAACACATTTGTTAAAATAAAGAGTAACGTTGCATGACTACAATGTAACTTGCTAATGATTTCAGGCCAGACAACCCAGTCTGTATATTTTATCTTTCTGTGTGGAGCCTGTCAGATGGTGACTATGCCACTACAGGCAGGCAAATTTCCAGATTGCCATCTTTGTTGAACGCTGTCCATCCTTACATTCAGCCATGTACTTCATTGGGCACAACTACCTTGACAGCGAGACAAACTCTCCTCCTTAGTTTCCAGTGAAAAGTCTTCACATCATGATCTTCATGCATGCTTGTAGAATTGCTATTTGCTAGGAAGGACCAAATATACATATTTATACTACTCAGCATCAGCATTCACAGCAGAGAAAAATGATTCTGTGGCAATTGAAAAAAAATAAATTACATTCCTAGGGGTTTGAACATAAACTGCATATTGTTTAACTCATCAAGGAAACTTGCACAAATAGTTGGATTTATTCCACCAATAAAGTCAGCAATTCGTGGGCGCTCCAATTTTCACCTTTTACAAATTTCCCAGTTCTACCCGTAAATTGTAGGCTACTGATGAAGAACATCAATGCTTTAACTATGGACACACTAGTGCTAGACTGCTGTTTCTCTCCCACTCATTAATGATTCCTTTACCTCTGCAACAAAAATTGATGCAAAGCATTGAGAAGTTGATTCCAGTCTTCACTATCATCTACTGATTACAGCAAGTTAATAGGAAAATTCATCCACTGAACATGGTTAATATATCTTTGAGTTGCTGTTTTACCTATATTGGCATTGAAAGCTTTATATAAGGGAAAACCTAAAGCTTGCATTTAATATGCAATACAATAAGTTGTTTTGTTAAGTGCTTTGAACTTTCAAGGAAATGGATTTAGTGCCAAAGAATATCATTATTATGATTATTATTAATCTTATTGTTTGTTGTTATTACTATTATTTGGTTCTATGTGCATTTCCAATTTATATTGTAGCTGTATAGTGGTCACTAGAAGCAGAAGAGCTCACCATGTTTAGGTTGTTAGTTAGATGAGATGTAATGGTCGACACACCAACACGAATATGTTAAAAAGTGTCAACTAGATAAAAAAGTGAAGTTCAAAAACGGTTTCAAATACGGTTCAAGGTTAAAGTTAGGTTTCAAATACAGTTGAAATACGGTGAAAGTCCTTCCTTTAATAGTCGCCTTTTACGACAGGCTGGGAATACCGTGGGCATATTCTACAACCGCCAGCCCGCAGGGGGCCAAGACCATGTTTAAGAAGCAAATTCATCATGATGTGCTGTTCAACTATTGAATACAAATGATTACCTTCCTAGTTTGCATGTAGGCTATACTCGCACAGCTGTGTGAAAGATCGTAGGAAAGATGGGGTTGTAAATGACAAAGTTTTCTAAGATAATTTCTGTATTTTCCTCTCAAAGGAGTACAATCTCATCAAGCTCATAATTTTTTTGCACACTTCTCCTTTCATGGCTTGGAGTTTCATGCTTCTTTGTAAAAATAAGTTTGTTAATATCTGTTTACTATAAATAGATAATTAAATGAAATATATGTTATATAAAATGTTTCTGACTAAAACTGTTAGAAAAATTGGTAGAATGGTGGGCCTGAAACTGACGCATATAAAGATTTGATTGCTGATACTTTTTGAGGAATATCGATCTTTAAATATCAACCTGGATGTTTTCTGGGTTGAGCTTTGTCAGTTTTTGGGGTTGAGCTTTATCATCAAAATAATATTTTGCTGTGTACCTTTTTATTCTATTTGAAAAACTACACAAAATTAGCCAAAATTTGATCCATGGATTTCTGTTTTTAACAAGTCATGAAAAAACCCTAAATTGATGTACCTTCTGTTTTTGCCTTTGCTGGTGTCAATCCACCTTGTATGATATGTTATGACGGTACAGTTATTCAAGTCAACTTGTTGTTAATCTCAGTATGAAAGATGTAGGAAGGCATTTTTTGGCTAAAAAAATCTTGAGCAAAGGAAAATTGTTCAGCTTTGCCCATAAGACCAAATTTACGCAAATCAAATTTTGCTTGATAGAAGCCACAGCAGTGATGACAAAATTCACATGGAACAGCAAAATATCAGCATCTAGGCAACTTTTCCTTCTAAAAATGGCAAATATATCACCATTTCAGTCAAAAAATGATGAAAACGTACTTGGAGGAAAATGTCTATACTTGTAATGTTCACTCAAGAAAGTGACCTAAGAAAGATGCACAAAGTATGATGTGGTTAAAAATTCATTTTTATGATATTGCAGCCTAGGGTATCCATCACACGTTTTACAGCAAAGACTTGAATACAACAAACACTGCATGTAAGAAAGCAAAATGTGAAATATGTTGTGGTTTCGATGATTAGCACTTACACATGTGTAATCCCAAATAACAAGATGGAGACATGCCAAGCAGGCCCCTGGTCGGGTCCAGGGGCAAAGCCCCCATAGAGATGCAGGAGGCAATGCCCCAGGAAGCATTGCACTTCAAAAGTTTCTTTATCAGTGTTTCACCTTTTAAGAAGACATGTTATGGGGCAAATTCAGGTAAGAGTAAAGAGCCATTATACTACATAGCAGGTACTTACTCAGTGGCAAGCTTCTTACCTTGAAATATATCATGATAACATGATATTCAGAGTTTGAACCGCAACGAACCCAGATGATATTCCCCCAAAACAATAGGGTTCTACATCTGCCAATAAGGCATCCACTTGCCAAGTATGAAACCTATACAAACTTCCTACCTTGAGATATTGTGTTCACAAGGATTTCAGAGTTTGACCCACTACAACCCCAAATAACCTTTGACCTCCACCAAAAATAATGTGCTTCTGCCCTCTGACCACAAAGCATCCACATGTAAAGTAAGAAATTTATCATCCAAGCTTCCTATCTTGGGATATCACATTAATAGCGCTTTCAGCCTTTGACCCTGGTGACCTCAGATGACTTTTGACCTCCACCTAAAACAATAGGAGTGTACCTCAGACCATAAGGCATCTACATACTACATATGAAATCTATCCAAGCTTTCAACCTTGACAGATCGTGTTAAAAACATTTCCAGACTTTGACCCTAGGATATCCCAGATGACCTTTGACATTCACCAAAAACAACAGGGTTCTACTCATCATAATACATCCACATACGAAGTATGAAATCTATCCAAGCTTCCTACATTAAGATATCCTGCAAACCCTGGTGACACCAGGTGACCTTTGACCTCCATTAAAAACAAGTAGGTTCTTTTTACCATACTAAATCTACACAGTAAGTATGAAATTTATCCAAGCTTCCTACCTTGAGATATTGTACAGATAAGGTTTTCCAAGTTTGACCCGTGGTGACCCCAGATGACCTTTGAACCCACCTAAAACAATAAGGTCCTTCCTTTTAATAGGCATCCATATACCAAGTATGGGAACTATATGAGTGTTCCATCTTGAGATATTGTGTTAACGATCTAAACATACACACATACACACCCGCACACACACACACCCACGCCATCATAACTGCATACATTTCTCTTTCATCGGAACCAAAAAAAAACTGCAGCAGTATTCAGTTTTGAAGAATTATTGTTTTTAGTGGCTGCCAGTATGAATGTATCCTGTAAGTTTCAGAAATTGAACAAAACAGGATGACCCACAAAAATTGAACTATGATGGGATGCTGCATATTAGGGGGGCAGTTATACATGAAAGTTGCAAGAGTTACAGACACATGACATATGTACACTGTGGACCTTCTGTCAACGCTTTGAGACTCAATCGAAAGAAAAAAAAATGTGATGTTTTTGTAATTATTTTAGTCTCAATCTAACAGTCACTTTCACTGATGGTAAAATTACCTGGGGCAATGAAACAGGAGATACTTTTCCAAGCATCACTTTTAAATGTTTGGGAAGGAGATTTGGAACTGATTAGAGCTGGATATTGTGTGAATCCATACACCTCCTTTTAAACCAGAAAGCCAAAAGGCTTAGAGATTCCTTACCATATAAACTGTAACAAAGAAAAATCACCCACATGACAAGCATGAGATCCCTGACAATTATCCTACTTGAGATATCATGTTAAGGTAAAAAACCTTTCACCTCCACTTAAAACAATAAGGTTCACCTACCCTGTATGGCCATGTACATACTAAATAGGAACAATACACAGGCCAAGTATGAGATCCCTCACAGTTATCCTCCTTAAAATATCATATTTACAAGGATTTGACCTTTTGTGACCCCAAATGACCTTTGACCTCCACTTAAAACAAGAGGGATCATCTACTCAATATGGGCAATCTACATGCTAAGTATGAGATCCATCACAGTTACACTTCTTGAGATATTTACAAAGTTTTGACTGTTTGACCTCAGGTGACCCCAAATGGCCTTTGACCCTCACAAAAATCAATAGGGATCATCCACTCAATATGGGCAATCCACATGCTAAGTATGAGATCCCTCAGTTACCCTTCTTCAGATATAGTGTTTACAAGGTTTGGACTGTTTGACCTCTGGTGACCCCAAATAACCTTTGACCTCCACCAAAAACAATAGGGATCATCTACTCAATATGGGCAATCCACATGCTACCTACGAGATCCTTCACAGTTACCCTTTTTTGAGATATAGTGTTCATAAGATCTTGACTGTTTGACCTCTGGTGTCCACAAATGACCTTTGACCTCCACTCTAAACAATAGGGATCATCTACTCAAAATGGACATGGGCAATCTACATGCTAATTACCAGATCTCTCACACTTACTCTTCTTCAGACATAGTGTTTACGTTTTAACCGTTTGACCTATGGTGACCCCAAATGACCTTTGACCTCCACCAAAAACGATAGGGACCATCTACTCAATGTGGGCAATCCACATGCTACATACGAGATCCCTCTCAGTTACCCTTTTTGAGATATGGTGTTCACAAGATTTTGACAGTTTGACCTCTGTTGACCCCAAATGACTTTTGACTTCCACCAAAAACAATAGGAAACGTCTACTCAAGATAGGCAATTCACATGCTAAGTATGAGACCCCTCACAGTTATCCTTCTTGAGATATCTTGTTTACAAGGTTTTGACCTTTTTACCTCTGGTGTTCCAAATGACAATTGACCTCCAACAAAAACAATGCGGATCATCTTCCCAATATGGGCCATGCACACCCCATGTATGATATTCCTTGAAGTTACATAATCGAGAGAGTGTTTATGAGTAATTTCCAAGATAACTTACCATTTGACCTCTGGTGACCCCAAATGACCTTTGACCTTCACCATAAACTATAGGGATCATCTACTCAATAAGGGGTATCTACAAGTCAAGTACGAGATCCATTGAGTTTACTTTTTTGAGATGGTGTTTCCAAGCCTAGGGTCACATACATACACACACCTATACACATGCATACACACACAAGTAGGTTTTACATACAAACCGAGGACCTCACTGTTATCTCCTTTGTGTTTGCTTCCTTAACCCTAACCTTAACAATAGACTGTCTATTGTTGAAACTTTGGAGGACTTGAGAAATCTATTGAATTTCTTTCAGAGGACCTGAAATCCATTGTTTTAGTCCTCAGTCTGAATGCCAAACAAACTCACGATTACCATCGCATAGATTCCTCTATGTCAAGGAACCAAAAAGACAAAACCAAACTTTCTCACTTTCATGGTTTTGCAACTCTTCAGCAAGATCTAGTTTATCATATTTTACCAAATCCTCTATCAAAACTGGAGAGGTACCTTTATGTCCTTCTTTCTCCTTCCAAGCTTGCAACATTTTGTAAATAGCATTCTGTATTGAATCACTATTCTCCTGTTGGGTATGATTCAGTGTTCCTTCACTCAATCCAAGGCTTCTTCCAACAGCTTGCAAAACATTTGTTAAGATCTGTTCATAAAGCACAGAAGATAGTTTTACTTGAACAGTCTAACTGCACCAAGAACAACAAAAAGAAAGCAGTGTGACTATGCATGCACACCCACAAATCAGTTGTACCTCTCAACATTTTCCATTCCCCTCTTATTGAATAACATGTGTGCTGAAATATGTAAATGCATCAAAGAATGATTTATCATCAGACAGAAAGTTTGCATGAAGTTTTGTAAACACCTCTTCAATAGATGTACCACGTTTCTACAATTTCACTTACCTGGAATGCAAGTTGCATTGAATCTGCAGCTTGTGCACTTTCCTGTCTGTTGGTTGTTGTATGTACAAAAGAGTTAGGCATATCTTGACAGACCTGTCAACTCTCCCAGTTTTACCGGGAGTCTCCCGGTTTTTATCCAGATCTCCCGGCCTCCCGGTTTTATGCTCTATCCTCCCGGTTTTTCATTTCCCATAAGCGACATTCATTCAAATAGCCAAAAATGGCTATTTTCATAATTGGGCATAAAAATAAACTGCCAAACTCATTTTCTTTATTTAATGTTACTTCAAACTTTTGTAACTCTTCTACCATGTATGGGCAGACATACGTAGTGTATATACTGTTACTGTATATACTGCATATGTACGTATAACTGCTGCATGGGAATAACTAACATGAGCAGTGTTGAGCACTGTGCGCTGTGATACAAACCGTTGTGTGTTAACTTTGCTACACGTTTTTCTAATAGTCTATTATTTCAGTCGAAAAATGCCAACCTCCCTATTTTTCCACCAATCTCCCGTTTTTTGGCTTTGAAAAATGAAAATCTCCCTATTTTGGGGTCAAACAGGTTGACAGATCTGTCTTGAGGTGATACAGTTTGTGACTTCTGTGTAATAGAATACAGAAACTCATATGAGTCAGTCAGAGAATGACCTAATTTATGTACTCTTTTATACAAATTCATGTAATACTTCCAGTATCACATTACAAAAGTTTTCCCCATACCAAAATGTGGACCTAATACTGCACTTTTCCTGCAAAAAGTGCGGTATCACAACTCCTAACCTGACTTCCTGTTTCACACCTTTCCATTGCCTCTTTGCTAACCCAGTCATGGCAAGGACAGCATCAGCACTCCCTAATCTGTGAGACTAAAGACTTTGTGTAGGCCCTACTCAAGTTTACATACGAGAGTAACTAGTTGATAAGTTAATCCTCCTAGGGAAAATGACAGAGGCTGGATGAGTAAACTGCAGGTGTGAATAGATAAACAGCTGGCAAACCATTTTGATATGGGAGCAATTTTCCTCATAAAAAGGCTGAAAGTGAAATGCCATCTGAACATTCTCCACCATATTGGCATATTCTGCTGGTGTTTTGTGCTTTCAAAATTCACCGACTTCAGTGATAATATTAGTGTCGTAGAACTTATTACAGTGATTAATTATGCTGTTATGAAAATTAAGTTTGCCATCATCAATCTTGATATGAAATTATTTTCAACACCGGAGTCAGAAAATATATTAAACTATATCTAGTACTATTTAATGTATTTTTTTAATGATTTCATTGCTACCGTAAATATGTCTACTTTTTTTTACAAAAAAAAGAATTTCTTTAAGAGTAATGACAATAATGACACTGTGTTAGCCAAAACTGAACTCCATGCAGTCAACTCAGAATGGTGGAAAAGGTATTTTTAACTTATTGGGGTAAAATAACAGAAGAACTCAAGCCGCAATTCCTTTTAAGTTAAACAAAAAAAAAAAAGTTTGCATTTGGAGGTGCTTACTTGAAATTGTGGATGACTATACACTGTCAGGTATTACTTATAAGTATAACGCAAAGTTCTCCATGGCTGAGAGTGGATAAGTGAGTTAACCAGACAAGAGGGACTGTGGTCCAGTTTTGTTGCTAGGTCTGGGAATCTGGAGTGGGGATTAACCCATGTAATACTTTTATGGGGATGAGGGAAGGGGGACAATTTTGGTTCCAATGGGGGCTCTCAATGCCTTGTAACATAAGCACAGTAATGAAAAGCATTGAAGGCAATTCAAACACACAATGTTCAATGCTCTACCCAGTGAAAAATGGGACAATTTTGGAAGGTTTTGGACTATGTCTTGACCCACAACTGATCGGTAGTGTTGCAGGCCAACCACCTGAACTGTCTAACCAAACCAATCAGGGCATGAAAACCAAGATATATAGGCACAGGTTAGGTAAAATCAAAGCTAGACTGCTTGAAGCAGTTTCCTAGAAAACAAAGTTGGATATCCTACCTACCGTATATTCTCTAATAAACACCCCAAGGGCCCCGCATTTTTGAAAAAGGGGGCATTTATTTGAGAGTACATTTCAATTAAAAAAGTAACTTTTTGCTAAAGTTTACACTAGAGTCTTTCAACAAGCTACAAGTTTTTTAGATATAGTGGTGAAGGATAACTTGCAGGGCACCTCTTGTCCAACAGCTTCCTTACAGTGTTGCCATTTCTCTAACGGTTGTTGTTATTTTGCTGGTAAAAAATCAAAACATCTTTGACTTCTCTCTCAGCAAATGACCACTGAACAACTGCTTTGCCGTTTTGCCTTTCAAAAGTTTACCGGGGGGGGGGGGGGGGTTTATTAGAGGGGGAGCGTTTATTAGAAAATGTACACTAACAGAAGCAATGAGACTCTGATATCCCATCCCTCTTGACAATTAGGTGGTCATTTATAATTTCTGACTGAAAACCATCTTCAGGGCTCTCATGATGGAAAGCTCAGTACAGAACACTATATGGCTAAAACAAAGGACAATAACCTCCCTCTAATACGGTTTCAAACTTTTTCCCACTATAAAGGCCCAATAAATGGAATTTCACCATCACAAAAACCCTACTTTATGAGCCGTATTTAATTTGGTTAATCCATATTATCCCTCTGGAGGTATTTTAAAAAGCTTGTCATACTATAATATAGATACCAGAGATTGACCACCCACTTACAAGAATAAATATTAATTGCAGACCTGCTAACCTTTCAACTTCTAAAAGTGGGACAAAATGTCGGATCACACTGAGGGCAAAGCGTGAGATTGAAACGGGTGGGGTCCAGGGGCCCACTGCAGAGCCCCTGGTAGGGTCCGGGGGTAATGCCCTTGTGGGGGTCCAGGGGGCAAAGCCCCCTGAAGCTCCTGGGTTTTTGTACTTTCAGATATGTTAGGAAGACTTTTTGAGCCCTCAATTTATGATATGTTTTAATGTTTACATTCCCTTTGGGTTTGTATTACTGACGCAAGCAGAAGGGTTTTCATTAGGGTTGGAGACCAACAACTGCAAGCCTTATTTTTTCAAGAGCCCCAAGAGAATCTCAAGTCACACTTTTTTTATGAGACCAAAAATTATTACTGCAAGATGTGAGAAATTTATAAACACCCTTCATAGGTCTTTCACCAAAGCTAAAACAATAAACACCCCAAACATTTCCAACATCAGTAGAGCGCAATGCATTCTTTGTTTTCCCACAAAATGACCTCAACATGACCCTTAGATGACCAATGACCTAAACCTCTTAAAAACCCTTTATGGACTATTACCAAAATTATAACACAAGAAATACCCAAAACTATTACTACATCTGTAGAAGCCAATGCATTTTTTCCCTATAAAATGACCAATAGATCACCAATGACCTAGGATTTCTGAACACAGTCTATGGGACTCCTACCAAAGTCATATCACATCAATGAACACCCAAAGATATCCCTACATCATAAGGAGGTAAGGTTCTTTTGCTTTTCCATAAAATAAGCCCCAATGACCCCAGGATGATCTTTGACTTCTAATCCCTGACCATGCATCACTGATAACCAATTATACAGTCATCGACTTGTGTAACCTTCATCAGAATTTGTCCAAGCATGTATTCATGGGGATTTGTAAAAGTTTGGACACTTTCTCATAGCAGTCCTTTATATGGGCAACATATCCTCAACTTTTAAAATAAAACAAGAAATAAAGATCATTAATGATGCCATTTTATCAATAAATAAGACTTTTCATTCATAACTTAATGTTACAGAACTAATAAAACTTTCTAAACACTTTGCAACAAGAGCTATTGAAAGATGCTAATAGCCCAGTGGCTAAAGCTCAAGCCTTCACTTGTGTAGCAGATTAACTGCGGAGACGTGAAGGTTAGGTTCTTGGTGTACACACATTACGTGTTAGGTAAAGGCATAAGTGTCAATCCTCCGTAAAGGAAGTTGCCTTGTAAAAAAAAGTATGTCAAGTGAAGCTTGAGAATTTATGTTTATCCAGTTAACTGCGTATGACAGATATATCCGTCATGGCCTAGCTTCATGGTACTGTGTATGACGTATATCCATTATGCACCAAACAACGTCACATAACTCCCAGCCAATCAACAATACACCCTCGAGAGATGGTTCACTGTGCACAGTGAAAGTTCGTGCCCTATTCTGAACTGGGAGACTGTATTGTCTGTTCGCTAACCCTTATGACGCATTGATGAAGCACATGGAATCCGCATAAGTTCTTGGATACACTGCGCTCTTTGCAATCTCTCACAGGCTAGCACTATAGGTGTAATAATAATAATAATTTTTTCTTATATAGCGCTTTACACTAACAATAAGTCTTAAAGCGCTTCACAAATATTACCCCTGATCAACAGTAAATCATCCCAGAGACAATCCCTCCAGTGTGGAGCAGCTCTAACGGCACTTCCCAATGACAATTTACCTCACAGGTACCCATTTAACCCCTGGGTGGAGAGAAGCAATTGAGATAAAGCATCTTGCCCAAGGGCACAACACAATGACCCAGGTGGGATTCGAACCGGCAATCCTTAGATCACAAGTCCAATACCTTAACCATTAGGCCACCATGCTCTCTCTAGGTGTAGGACCACCTGGGTTCATTTTAACTGTTACAATTGTTGTGCGGCTACAGCAAAGGAGACTACAGAAAATGCAGACTACAGAGAAAGGAGACTATCAGAAGTGTAGGGGATGAAACTACTTTGTGCCGCACCATGCGAAATTAACCATCTAAAGTGTGACTTTTTTTCACCGATTTGAAACAGTTTTGCGTAAAATGCTTCTGAAAGATGGAAGAACCCCTACAAATAAGTTGCGAACACTGTCAGTCGCTTGTATTTGCTTCAAAAAAAAGGATGAACCAGAAAGCCAAAAGGCTTAGTGATTCCTTGCCATATGATATATTGTAACAAATATGAATCACCCATATAACAAGCATGAGATCCCTCACAGTTATCCTACTTTAGATACCCTTGACCGCCACAAAAATGATAGGGTTCTTCTCCTCATTATTAGCAATCCACACAAAATATGAGATCTGTCACAATTATACCCTTCTTGAGATATTGTGCTTAAAAGGTTTTGATCTTGTGACCTCTTGTGACCTCAAATGACCTTTGACCTCCAAAACCAAAAGGAAGTATCTCCTCATCATGAACAACCCAAATGTCATGTGTGGGATCCCTAACAGTTATCCTTCTTGAGATAGTTTTTACAAAGTTTTGACCATTTGGCCTCTGCTGACCCCAAATGACCTTTGACCTCCACAACAAACCATAGAGATCAGCTACTTAATATGGCCAACCCACACACCAAGTATTACGTACCTCGGAGTTACTCTTCTTCAGATGTCATATTTAAAAGGATTTGACCTTTTGACCTCTGGTGACTCCAAAAAACCTTTGACCTCCACCAAAAACTACAGGCAACATCTACTCAATATAGCCAATCCACATACCAACATTACGCAAAAACCCTCCTCTACGAAGACTTGGCCCGATTCCACACTTTTTGCCAGAAAAGTGCTGTTACCGCAAGCCTAACCCGACTTCCTGTAATCACAAGCAATGCCAATGTTTGTTTATTTTGGAGAGCTGGGTCAATAAAAACCTTCGTTCTCCTGTGTTCAAAGACTGTTTGAGTGTGCAGGGGTGTACTGTTGGCCAGATTAAATGTTTGAGTATGCAGTGGTACATGGTTGGCCTGATACCGTTTGAGTGTGCAGTGGTGCATGGTTGGCCATATTAATTCCCTCCAGCATTGACCAGGTTTCATAGAGGCCTTTTTTGCCTAATGAAATATGAAGCCCCTCCGAGTTGCTCTCTTTAAGATATCATGTTTACGAGATTTTGACCTTTTGACCTCTGGAGACACCAATTGACCTTTGACCTCCACCAAAAACAATAGGGATCATCTAATGAATATGGCCAATCCACATACCAAGTTTGAGATCTCTCGGAGTTTCCCTTCTTGAGATATCCTCTTTACAAGGTTTTGACCTTCTGACCTCTGGTGACCCCTAATGACCTTTGAATTCCACCAAAAATAGGGATCATCTACTCAATATGGCCAATCTACATACCAAGTTTGAGATCTCTCAGAGTTAACCTTCTTGAGATATCCACTTTACAAGGATTTGAACTTTTGACCTCTGGTGACCCCACATGACCTTGGACCTCCACCAAAAACAATAGGGATCATCTACTGAATATGGCCAACCCACATACTAAGTCGGAGTTTCCCTTCTTGAGATATCATGTTTACAAGCAGTGTCACATATGCACACACACATACGCACACTTAATGCCTTACGGGGTACTAGGAAAGGACCCAGTAGGGAATGCAAGAGAATTACAAAGCAGCGAAGTATACGAGGTGAGCTACATACTTGAGGACGGGCTGCGCTGCAAGGCAGGCACGTGCAGCCGTGTGGCCTTAGCGGGTACCGCGACAGTCGGCTCGAGCTCCGCTCTCGCACGTCGTTCCTAGCTCACCCGCGGCTCAAAACTGGAGTAGCTACAATAAAGCTGTTTGCTGCTACTTGTTTATTATTTGTTGCTTTATCATATGTACCTACTTAGAAAGCAATATTTCTTTTTCCTTTAACTTTGCAGAGTAATGTTTGTGGTACATCCAGGTTATTTTAAATTGACCACTCTCAAACATGCACAACATCTGCGAGTTGCAGCTTTTTGCTGTGACCACAGCGACAGGTTGCAAGCCCTTGCAATTAAGTGTTTCATGTAGTGCTAAACATGCATAAAATGAGCTTTCACTTCTGCTGTTTTTTGTACAAATTCGGCTGCCATAACAAAAGTAACAACTGCATGGGCCAATAAGCATTATCAAAGTGGGGAAACCTTTCCCCTAATATTACTACTTTTATTCATATTTCTGTAAAGAGCTATTTTGTCAGCATGAAAACTGGAAAATCAGGATGACGGGCTTTTCGTATGTTTTTGAGACTGGAAATCGGGACTGTCCTGCCAAAATTGGGATGGTTCACAGGTCTGTAATTGAGGTTTTAATGATTTCATGAGTTTCTTTAAGTTGTTTGTATACCAGTTTCCACATTTTGCTCAATACAAGACAAACTTAATTCAAAAATTTGCTACTGTACACATTTTAAGCCGGAAGAAAATTCTTTTTTTCAGAAGCTCACTTCACGTGAACTAAGGTGAACTAGAAGAGATGTTTCATGACATTAATTAATGGTATTCAGCTTGGGATATTTTGCTTACATCTTTTATGTCATATTCAAATTAAAAAACTGCCCAACTGTGAGATGTATGTGCGTGTCCCATTTATTCAAAACCTTTCAAGGCATTTTGTCGAAGCAAAGCATATCTTTTTTAAATGAGTCTTTTGCTAGTTGTTTCTTGTCCAAGGAGGGTACACCCCTCCCACCCAATTCCGCTTCCTTCCCCCCTTCAAAAAACAACCTATACTCAAAACTAACCTTCATCCCAATACATTTTGACCAGGCCATCTTCACATTCCATTCTCAATAATTTGTTGCATTCTCAATAATCTGTTCACACATTCTGACTGATCAAAACTTTTCACTCAAGCAAGCAAGCCCCCCTGTCCCCTCCATATCAGAGACTCCCCTACTCCTTCCATATAAAGAGTCCCCTAACACATTTCCTTTACTAGTCACAAACCCTTAGTACTAGAAGCCTTCAAGGTTATTACCTTTTGACTCTCTTCTACCTGACTTCGAATCACTTCATCCTTCTTTTCAAGGTCTTCCAGTAACTTTGCCACTTTTTCATCTGAAGGATAAGGAGGATTGGAAAAAAATATGTACATGACAATATCCATGATTTACACATGTCACACATACAACACACATGATATGACTGTAATAAAAAGTGGCCATGACATATCTTCCTAAGCAGTATTACTTTATCCAAGCATTATTGATGAGGGAAGGAGGGACAGAAGGGAAGAAATTTGCAGAGAAAAATTCTGAAAAAATTGTTTCAATACTTCATTGTCTGAGGTTTAGGAAGATGGGGTACAAAAAGGGGAAAGAGTTTTCACTATAAAGGGTGGGAACCTAGGTCCAATATTCCCCCTTATAGCATGTCCACATTCAGAATTGTACTTTCACTTCATCTCTACTATAACTTGTAAGTCTTCATGGTTGGTCCTCTATTGGTGCTTGTAGAAAATCCCTCTCCACCTCAAATTTTTATTTTTTTTTCTTTATGCTTGTTGTTTAATTTTCGAACATAGGCCTAGTCCGATAGAAAATACCCTTCATTGTCCTTTTCCTCCAACCACTGCCACTTGAATTTGTTCTTTATCCCTTTATAAATGTCTT
>WURT03032953.1:0-11287 GCA_009936505.3 Holothuria glaberrima
ATCGCATGCTTGTCATGTGGGTGACTCAATCTTGTTACAATATATCATATGGCAAGGAATCACTAAGCCTTTTGGCTATCTAGTATATTATTTGAAAGGTGGTCTAGCCTCTGTATGCTTTCCCTCTGTTGGGTTAAATTTGTTACAATATTAAATAAAGGCATGGTCATGGAAAGTGAAGAATTTCAGTGCTGTTGTATTTTCTTTTACATTTTTTATGTGCAGTCTACAATCTGGCAAATGGAATCAATGTAGAAGCAACAAAGAAAAAAGTGGAAGCTTACAAAAGAGATAATAAAGATGCAATACAAAAGAATAAATTCAAACAGGTGAGTATGGTGAATAGATATTAAGCGAAATTCATATAAATTAAAGAAGCGGGGGAACACTGACACAGTGCATCGTTGCATGTTTAACCTGTGAAGCCATGGAAATTGTGAGAGTGCCTCTGTTTCATGGCACAAAGCTGATTGAGTGGCATGTCTCTGTATGTACAATGTGCATTCAACTTTACAAGTTAAATGTCATTTAATCCTTTTGCTGAAAGATTAGGAGTAATTTTCACAACAAGGCTAAGTCATGGTGCCTAAAGTGTTTTATTTTATACTCCAGTCCTAACTTCAAGACTTGCAGTTTCTCCACCAGTAACTGGGGCAAAAACAATGATGTGATGTTTGTATTCTGCACCATTGCTTGGTTGCCATACAGGGAGCAAAGTCAATGGCTTCAGTCCAGATTGTTAGACATCATTCTTTCTTACTTTAATTTCTATGGCTAAATACATTGATACTCAATGACCATGAGTATGGTCTTGAAACAGAGCACACACAGTCATCCAGTGCATCTCTCTTATGAAGCATGTCTCAAAAATAGTCATATAACTTAACTTGAATTTAAAAACACCCTCTACTATTTGGAAATTTCCATATAACTTAGTTTATTAGGTACAGTAATATAGAAATATTTCCAAGTGCTCTTTAAAGGGAAAAATGAGTCACCCTAACCTTGTCTTGAAATGTCACTTTATCTTTCAGATCTCTAGGTATTTCCCTCGTCAACTATCTTTTATTGTACTTCAGAAGATAAAATGTTTGCACATAAGGGGTGAACCAAGGCATTAATAAGCACAAATTTTCTAGGCAATCTTATCACAAAAATGATGGCACTCACATGGTTGAAAAATCCACACATGAAGTAGGGTACCCAAGTATATGAATTAAGTTTGGTGTGACCTCATTTTCCTTCTAAGTCATTCTGACATTTTCAGTATTTTTTGATAATTGTAACATTTCTTTCAGAGTAAAGACCTTCAACTCATTGATAGAATATTGAAAGAGGAAACAAAAGAGGAAGCCGAGAGGAAGCAAGAAATTATGTTCTTGGAGAAGAAGATGGAAAAAGAGAAACTAAGAAATAAAGAATCTTTGTTAGATGAGCTTGTAAGTAACTGATTGCAAATAACCTTAAATACCTTTCATAGATGCATCTTTTCTAGTAGATTATGCCTTTTGGTGATGGTCAAAGGTCATCTTGGGATCACCAGAGGTTAAACTTGTGAAAAAAAAGGTAAATATGATCTCTGAAATTAAGCATGGATTTGTATCATTCTTTGTATTTGAGTGAACCTAATTAAATACAAGAACCCATATGTTTTAGTGGAAGTCTGTACTAACACAGTAGAACCTGTTGTTATCCATTACATTGTATAATTGTTCCCCTAGATAACTGATTCACGATATATAGCGTGCAGCAACTGCTATGAAAAAACAGCCTTTTGTAAAGAGTCTTCAATGCATTTTTGCATTCTGTTTATACATGTATTTAGTCTGAACCAGTATTCACACTTATTAGCACTGATAATAATTTTGTAATTTTACGAGAATGGTAACTTCTCATACTTTATTATGGTACAGGACGAGAAGTCACGTCTAGAGGAAATAAACTTGTTCTTGTAGTCACAAAAGTTTACTTGTTATCATGTCCCCTGTATGGACCCTGATATAATAAGGAATGAATGTAGTTTGTTACTGATTGTCTGCCATCTTTGTTTGATATCCTTTTTTGCCAATGACTCACTTTAATAACAATTGTCACTTATAACACTCCTGTCTCAAACCGATGCTTGTAACATATAGTTATTACAGTACAATAGACTTGTAGTTATGCTGTGGCATCTTCTCTCAGCGTTTGGGAAAGTGGCTTAAGACCCAGAGTATAATCTTGTCCATTGGATAGGGAGGTTTTTAATGACCCATAGCAGGGTTTGGGAAGTGTAGCAGGTTCCTTCTCTCCTATCTTTTATACATAAGCCTACAAGAGAAGGCATATTTAGGCAATCTTGCCTCTATTTATCCATAATGTACCCAGCAGGATTCAGCTTGAGTTTGATTCAGCTATTTTGACCTAGCCAGAGATCCTCTGACCTAGTTCTTACCATGCACTGTGTTTCCTTAGCTAGGCCAGAGCTGATTCCTTTACATTTTTACTACAGCAAGTGCTGCTACAGTGATAATGTCCACATACAGTAGTGTGCATACCCAGGGTTACGTGAACAAGGACAAAACAGTATGGCTATGTCTTAATGAAGTAGCATGCATATGCTTGTTATAAATGGTAGCCCAACGTTATTGCGGATTATATTGCTCACTCTGAATATGAAGCCATGAAATGACTGAGAACACTGAGTTGGCAGACTGCAGACTAGTCCTGACCCTGAAATAACCTGTAGGACTAAACAATGTCTATGTTTTTTCTCCTTCTTTCAGATGGCATCGGATGCTCCAGCAGATCAGGTTATAGCCAGCCACCAATCATTAGATGTTGAATCAATGCTAGGGAAAGTCAAAGTGGTATGTGTCAATTTACTGAGAGACTTGTTGCTGGTGATTTTATTTACCAGAACCAGAAAATTTGCCCCTGAACAGTTGCCATCGGAATAATTCACACCCTGGACAATTTCTCGTCGGACAATTCCAACCCATGACAGTTCAAAATTTTATGGTGGGGAAGGTTTTCTGAGGGGTAGAAGTCATGGGTATGGAATTGTCTGAGGGGGAATTGTGTCGGGTTGGTATTGTACAGATGGCAATTGTCTAGGTGGGAGGGAGAATTGTCTGGAGGGGGGAACCCTAATTTACACCTGCATGAAATGGTTCCTGCACAATTTCCCTTAGACATTCCCCATCCCCCCTCCACCTGAAACTCCCCCCCCCCATCCTGGATAATGATCATCCTCGGAAGGTTCCCACCAGGACAATAGCCATCCTAGACAAGCTCCCCTGGATGATTTCACTTTGCACAATTAAAAAATTTTTTGTGGTGAAGTAGTCTGAGGGGTAATTGTCATGGGAATTGTCCAGAGGGAAGTCGTCTCGTGTGGGATTTGTCTGGGGCGAACTGTCGTGAGGGGTTTCAGGGATTGAAATTGTCTGGGAAGGGAGGGAGGGGAGGAGGAGGTGTCTGATCACAGCATAAAAAATGCTGTCATGGAGAAGTGAGTAGAGTTATACAGCTATAGCCTTCGTAACCGTGTACAGCTGTTAATACTGTACATTATTTTTGTTGCTGTCAGTACTGCAAGAGTAATTTGAATTTGTCAGCCATGTGCTGTACTTTAAAGGAAACAGTAATTCTTAATTGATGTTATTGTGTGTGACCTTTGTCTGCCTTCAGAGGTTTCTCCTTGTGTAAATTGTAGGAATGCTTGGAAAGAAACATAATGTTACTGACATGATGTCTCATCTTGAAACTGAAAACGTTTTTACCTTTTCAGAAAGACAGCACTATGGAAATTTCCAACTTGTTCAGTGTTTCCTATTGCAACATCATTTAGTAAAAAAATGTCAGTATGCAATGTCCTCAGTACTGATAGTCTGATACAGTACAAGAGTTGCAAAATTCTGAAGTGAGGACTAAAGAAAGATGAAACCATGCAGGTGTGGAGCTAGTTTGTTGGTTGAGCGTACTGCCTTGCATGCTAGAGATCCCCTCGTCAAATTCTGATGGACTCAGAATTGACTGACAGGCATTATTGTGGCAGCGATGCTGAGGGGTTCACAATTAGTGATTTCATATCAGGTTGTCAGGAAGTTGTCTGATTCAGGAAGCCTCTTTTCTTGGAGCAGCGATACAGAGCAAGGACCCCCACTTTCTCAACCTTTGGGAAGGTGCCCAAACACATGGGATACTCTCATGTCCATGGAATGGGGACATTAAATGCTGGTCCAGGGAGCAAGGTTTGGAGTGATAATCACCTTGTTACTCTCTGAGCTCTTTTCAAAAGAGAAGGCAAATCTCATTGGAGTTCATCAATGATAAACCTGGAAAGCCCATAGCCAAGAGGGGGGCAGGGAAACACTTGGAAATTTGTTTCCCCCCCCAAAAAAATTTAGAATTACCATTTCCTTAATGCATTTAAGTATGTTTTGCCCCATCTCTCCCCAAGATAATATTTTGCCTTCCTGGAAGCTATTTTTACACTTTTCATTTTTGTTCATGTCTTTCCTTTCCTTCTTCTTCCTTGTATTTTCTCCTTTGCTCCTTTTTCCATCTGTGATGTTTTATCTGTTCGACTTTAGTGCTACTAAACTCATTTGTGTTAATGTTGTATTCCTGTATTCAGGGCTGAACTAAGCGTGTGGGGGGCACGGGGCACGCAGTTGTGTGGGGGGCCCTATAGTACAGCTTAGGAACACTTGACACAGTACCGAAACTCCCAAATTTTAGGATACTCTAAATGTGGGGGGCCTGGGGCACTTGCCCCTGTTGCCTCGCCCTTAATCCGCTAGTGCCTGTGTTAATTATCCAACTTGCTCTTACACTAGATTTGATAAGTTGTGTCTATTTCTGGTGCCCATCATGTTCACATGTATTTTCATCAACATATTTTTGTTGGATTTGTTTATCATGACAGCAAGACTTGAGAAATAAATTTGAATTGAATAGAACAGATGTGTTTTGGTTGCAGTAGAAAAACTCAGTTGTTATGTAGTTGACCTATTTTTCAGCATTACCTGTTAATATGATTTTTCTCTTTGCTTCATTACAGGGTTCCAGTTTTAATGAAACCTTCCTACCTACACCTCAAGTAGAAGAAATGGTTTATGAGTATATCCTAACAGAAATAAACTCCTATGGGCCAGCCCCACCCATTTTAGCAGAACTGGACCCCAAAGGGTAAGTTATTTAATTCCTCTCATTATTTTTAACTCCTCACATATATTGTGTACAAATGTGGGAACTGTTGTAAAACATCTTGTATTTCACTTCCAGTTGTTTGTTAAATCTGTTCCATCCTTTTTTCTTCATCCATCCAGATTTACCCAGCACGTTCGTCCAGCATCACCTCAAAGTATGGGTGGGGGTTTCACCCACAACATGGCCTGTCATCGGGCACTACAAGAAGCCTTGTCAGGACTATTCTTCTTTACTCATCGACTTCAGCAGGAGGATAGGTAGCAAGATGTCTTCTCATGAAGCAGGAATTCCAAGATAACAGAAGATGGAAGCAGAACATCTTTGAATAGACACTTGCTTCATTTTATTTGACAGGGATAAGAATGATGCATTAGTTGGTTCAGGACTGCTAAAAGATGGGAACTGAGCAGGATATTTTCTCTGCAGAGTTTTTACTGCTAGACTCCTACTATCACTCTTCTTAATGCAACCCCTTGTTTAAGTCTTTGTGTCTGTCAAAAGGGCATGAAAAACAATGTGAGAGCATCTGAATTGGAAAGCAGTTCCTGGGCAATCATAGCAATCAACTGTTTGGTAGGATGTAGGGGAGGGGGATGTGGGAAGAAACATAAATAGCTAGAACTTTGAGCTTGGGTGTCTCATGTTTTACAGCAAAGCTGGTAAATCTCATTTCCTCACTAGAGATTGAAGCAAGAATGCAACAGTCATTGTTAAATGCTGTGTTTTATTTTTAATTCAAACTGCCAGTGAAAGCTGCAATATCTCAGAGGCAAACACAAGATTTCTTGGATAAGATGAGGGAATGGGTGGTTTGTTCAGGGTCCCCACTCTAGAGAAAGGGTGGGGTGGGGATAAGCCCAAGTTTTAATGAAAAACACTGCAAAAAAGACATTTCAGGTCCGGAAGGGCAAGTTCAAACCCTAAACCCTTGGAATTACTACTGCATCAATTGATTTGATGTGGGGCAGACAGTTATCATTTGTAAATAAGCAGTCCATTCACATAGATAGTTATCATTTTAAAATAAGTAGTCAATATACAGATGTATAACCAGTTAAACACATGTTAAGTACAAAGATACCAATTGACAAAACTGAAGACATCCAAGATGAAATGGTCCTTAATCATGGGAAAAATAAAAGTCTGTTCTTTCCAGTCTGATTTGTTCAAGTAAAAATTTGTCTCGAAATTACATCATGTTTTTCGTACTTGTAAATAAAACATATAAAAGATGAAAAATAAGAAGGTGAAACAAGTTGGTGTGTGCAACACAGAAGCACATTTTGTAATTTGTATTTTTTTTTCTCTTCCAGTTTTGGATATTTCCTTTTGGTAGTTTCTGAGAATAATAAGTCTTATGATGAGTTTTGTTATGATAAGATAATGCAAAAACAATGCTTCTGAAAGACCCTGTGTCTCGTACCTGAAGTTTTAGGATGTCAGCATCTAAGTGAGTATATTGAAGGGTTGAAGTGACAACATAAGGTTGTGTGTCGGGTTACATACATGTTTGATTGCATATTTCTGATATGGACACCCTTAATATCAGAGTACATGTGGTAGGGTTTCTGTGACATGAGGTCCATGCCTTTTTGTTGATGAAAAATTTGTTGAATCCACATTTTCAGGCTCAAAAAGACCCAGGATGAAAATATGTATTGTATATACACTGTACATTTGTAAGGATTAATACCACCTGTTTGAAATTATATGATTTTCCCAGGTCTGAAAGGTAAAAATAAACTTAACTGACTCTTTCAGGCTGCAGAAAGCCTGAAACTGACCAACTTATAGGGAGGGGGTACTAACCATTGAGGAGAAAGTACAAATTTTCCTTGGATTTGGGCTATTCCTTTTTTTGAATTGCACACTAAGCTTAGGAGACTCCAATATTTTTGGAGTTGGGTACCCACGGCCTGAATGTCACGACTCTCTGAAGCTACACCTAACTGGTATTAGTTTCAATGATGTCATAACTGCCACCTTCACATATATAACATTATAGTTTGAGCAGGAGTTATCATAGAGACAATGAGGGAAGTAAACAGTATACACTACACAGTTGTGCATGTGATATGTGGGCATTACCTGTTATGAATGACATACTGTACTAGTGTATTGAATACAATTGATACTGACATTGAAAAGGGGCTGTGGTGCGCAGTAAAATTTCATCAGTGGATTGAACGGAAATGTGGAATATTTTTGATGCAGTACTAAGTGAGTAGCACACAAAAAACGATCTTCATGAATGTCTTTTTTAAGTTTTAAATATTCCATGGGAGTCATGACTCCAGGGAAAGTGGGGTCCAGTCGCAACTCCCCAAGAGTCATGACTCCGAAGTAGAATCGGGTAACCCGCCCAAGCCTATTGTGCACAGCCTGCTTCATAGCAGTGATAAGGGAACTAAAGGTAAATAAAGGTTTCTAAAGGCTACATGTTCTAGGAAAAATTAGCAGAGGATATGTTCCCTTGTGAACCACATAGACTAAATCTAATTTTAATTGTACCTGTTTGATTGGTCCTTCAACTTGATCACACATTGTGAGGACATAATTAATGAATGCTGGACATGATTTGTAACAAATGCCCCTCAAATTTGACAATATTTCGCAACACTTATAATATAAATTACGATAATCAATTTGAGAAATAATGGCCATAATAAAAGTACCTTCAGAAAAAGGCTAAAAACATAATATTGCATGAAGCTGCCAACTACTTCACTATATTGAAAGAGACTCACATGAGTCCTTCAATATTTCTGAGATGCCCCAAAGAGGTGAAAGTAGCTTTGAAAATATAAATTCAAACTAAACATCAATAAATAGTTAAAACCCACATAGAGTTTTGTGAGAATTTAAAGGCAATATGGGCATCCCCCCTTTAGAAACAGAGCTGCTTGCAACTCTCTGACCTATGGCTAAACATATTTAGGAATATTTCCAGAGTTCCAAATACAGTTGATAACTGCACTTTGCTTGACATTCAAACAATACAGTTTCACTCTGGTTGGTCAATGAAATGTACAGTCAGCTGTGTTCCCAATGTAGCTCACACACACTGCGTTTGACCAAGGAGGTTCTACTCCTTGGTTTGACAATATTGCCTCGAACAATTTAAACTCAGTGCAGGCTACTGTGGCTCTGGCTAAGAGGTAATAAGACAGGAGGTTCAGTTTGAATTGGAGGAAAATGTTAACAGGTAGGGAGAATTGTTACTGTTTGGGGTGAGATTAGAGTGCCGTTAACTAAACTGATATGGACACACATGACAGGTAAAGCTGAATTGTTGTAAATAGTCCAACAAAACACAACCCAAAAAATGACTTAAATATGCTATCAGGTATCTTGAGTTGTGATATTTGAGCTATATTACACTGTTCTTCCTCACTGTGGGTATGTTCAAGGGCTTTCAAAGCCAAAATTTGCAATTCAGAATAAGTGGCCATGATGGAAATACATTAAATTACTGAAAATCTGATGATCAGCCTCATTCACTTTTCAATATCAGTCCCACCTCTAGAGATGGTTATCTCCAGGCGCTTCTCAAGTCTAACTGCTCTTGCAAGTCCGTGAAAATGTGGTGGTAAGTTGCACTAGATGCGTCCGTTTGGGTTCGTTTTAATCACAGATAAGCTTTATGAAATGTATCTCCAAATCCTGAGATGCCCGAAATGTATCCAGATTTGCTTAGTAGCGTAAAAAATGTATCAGTTTTCACTCAACTAAGCTTGTCAGAGATGTGGCCACCTGGCTGTAAGTTGGTAGCAAATAATGAATAAAGTGCCAGTGAGCAGGTAAAAACTTCATAACAGGTGCCAAAATGATTGTCAATGTCACCCTCCATAAACCAATAAACAAGGCAAATGTTGGTGCTTTCTCAGTTTCTGTAGAAATGTGCAAGGAAGCAGTGCTGAATTTTATTTCAGATGTGCACATTACATGTTTTCTGGATCATTCTGAAAGACATGGTCTATGACACAGTAAGTTTATCCCCCCCCCCCCCCCACCCATCCAGCTCTCCCAGCGAATAGAATATGATGGCACAGCAAGTACATCTCCAAGAAAAATTACAAAAGCTGAAGGAGCTGTTTCTTCATTTCAAACCAACCAAATATATGCAAATAAGTGATTGTTCATGATCTCCATGACAACACAGCTCTCTGCAATCATGTGACAAATGTCAAGCCTCATCTTCCAGCTTGGGTTTCTTGTAAGTCTGACTGGTTTCTGGAGGATCTGTGAAAAAAGTAAAATCATGCAAGTTATTCAATCTAAAACTAAAAAAAAAAATTATTTATTCGTACGACCAAGGTATGATGGAAGGCAGACCCCACCTGTACCATCAGCAAACATATCAGAAAATCACTTCTTCATCTGAAACATTTTAATGTTTTTGGACTGAATTTTTCTATATCTGCACCATCTTTTACAATGGCAGTTTCAGTACTTTAAATCCTGTTTCAAATCAGCAGAACTATGAGCAGGTCATAAAATACTGTAGTACCTGTAGCCCTCTTTAGCATGAATACCTAACCCTTTGCCCCATTTGGTTTGCCAACTAAACCATATATTAGCCTTCATTTATGTGTACTGTACATATTTTGCCATAAAACCACACAAGTTTCTGGCTCTTTTAAGGTCACGCAGAGAGTGACAGCCAACTATTTTGCTTTGGGGATGGTGGATTATACCTGGGTTTACAACAAGGCTGCCTTCAAAGAAATTATAAATCACAGAAACATGAAAGCAGATGCATTAAATCATATTTTAAAATTCACATGTGAGGGGCTTATAACATTGTTAAAGCAGGGTATGAGAAGTTGACCTGTCTTTCTCCCAAATGTTCATGAATGAAGTAGACAATTTTATCTACGGCCCCTAGCCAGCGACTCATATTTGGGAGGGGAGACGGGTAGGGGTTGGAAAGGGTGAGAGATGAAGCGTAGGGTATGGGAGGTTCTGCAACATGCATTACAACACCTACCAATGCCTCTTTTCTGTCCATTGTGCTCTTGCTTTGCTTCCCAAAGAGTTTCCTTTGGCATTTCAAATGATACGCACATCATCTCTTTGTTGGGTGCCACATTTCTTACATTGTGTACATCAGGAAGAAGATTGCTGCATCCCAAGTAATGCTTCACCATCTGACGAGCCTCCTCCTCAGCACCCTCCTTCTTTGTAAAACAGTAACAATGGACAGACATAGCAGGTACATTATCCCCTCCCTCTGGTAGGGTGCCAGTAAACAGTCCCCTAAAGGCATCTAGGAATTCAACAGCTGAAGCAGGTAGATTCATAACAACATGCACCCTCAATGGTCTATCCTCTTCCTGGGAGGCAAAATTGACCATTTTCTCCTTGACAACCATTGTAATGAACTGTCTACCATCCAGCTTATAGCATTCAATCTTATCTGTCACTTTATTGATCTTCCTGTTTTGCTCTAACCATTTAAAGCTATCTGGGTTGAGATCATTAGCATAAACCTGGCATCCTCTCTTGGCAGCAGGAATGGCAAATGGACCAATCCCTGCAAACACATCAAAAAGGACTCCACCAGCCACTTTCTTGACGATCCTTTCATGTTCTGTGCTTAGACGAGGATTCCAGTAAACCTTCGAAAAGTCTAGCTCAAACTGGCAGTGGTGCTCTCTAACTGTTGTGATGAAGCTGTCCTCACCTGCGATGACTTCCATATTAAACACACGGAACTGGTTACAAATCTCATTAGTCTTATTGACTACTGTTGTGATACCATGGGTTTTGTCCAGCATTACTTGACCTAGGATGTGATGGAAAAGAAAGAAAATCATTCTAGAGCAAAAGATCATTCTAGTCACCATGATTCATGTACAATAGATATTCTTCATAACTTTAAGTTAAATGTAGCCTACTTGGAGACAGAGGACAAACATTGACAGTGATACCACAAATGTTGACGAGGAATAAGCAATTGCCATAATCTCCCAATGAGATGCATCAGCTTAATCTTTCAAACAAAAGCTTTCTCACACATGCAACAGCATTTTGGTGGCACTCACTCAATATGGGGTGACAGCACTTTCCCTTTAAAGCAATTGTTTGG
>WURT03032964.1:0-83729 GCA_009936505.3 Holothuria glaberrima
CCGTTATTTTGCAATTTGGAGTCTCGACGGTTTATTCACCAATAATAGTCCGTCAAATGCGATTTATTCCTTAAATCTTAGATGAATTGCAAATATTTTGACAATCGTAAAATCTAATATGTTAATGATAAGCTAAAGAAACACCCAATGGCCTGGAAAATTTGTAACCCCCTCCCCGAAAGTACTTTCCAAATGAAAGTACTTTATTTAGTAATAATCATATCTCAATAGTTGGACAAGTCTGGATTAAGTGGCAGGAGCCGCAGTGCCATCCAAACATTTAGACCATCTGAAGTCCTACAATGAAGTAAGTTGAATGAGATCGGGCCATTAAAATTATCTAAACGAAAGAGTGAGATAGCACAGCATGAGGTGAAAATGGAAGTCACACCGTCTTGGTTATACAGTGGACGGGTGGGGGGTTATTATCCTTCTACACTGGTCACTTACTGAATATATGTGTAATGAATCTTATCTTATCTTAAAGTCACGATTCTGCGAATATTTAGCCAAGAGCGGCTTTTGATGATGCAAAAAGAACATTTGATGTGTTGCGAGGTTTCATGGGCGTTGCATCAGTAACATAAAATATATACAGCCCTTCTGGAGACGGTGGCTATCCTGGCTAAAACGCACTGACCTAAATGCCATTGAGTCTTACATCCCTTCCCATATATGTGTCATTGTAACATACTCTCTTGCCATAATTGTAACACGATGCAATCTTTAAACAAAGACCGTCTAATTACGTCAGTTACTCGTTTGCAACACTATTTGGCCAACATAAGTGAAACTTAATGAAGGTGATGATCTCATTTTATGTCCCTAAGAAAGTTATCTGGAGTAATGTACTTTAAGAGAGTGGACTATGGAACGATATGCTTGTCTAAGGTCGAATTGGTTGTTACCGAATGACACTATGTTTTAGTTTAACAAGATGACTGAAATAACACTAAAAGACACTAATATATGAGAAAAGCCAAGCCAGGGAGAAAAGCCCTGAAACTATAGGAGGTGACTGACAAGTGGAGAGACTCCTGCCCCCTGATAGCCACGTACATGGTTACCTAATTGATTCAAATAAATATAAGATTGTTTACGTCAAACCCATCACTCAGGGTGGATGTAAAACTAACACAGCAGACGCTATAACGTCACTATGATGTCATATTAAATAAGTTAGCTGAATTATGGAAAGTACCTGAAATGTTTGCCACGTGAGAATACGAAAGAGTGCTTCCTCAAGTTACTTCAAGCTGACGATTTATATTTAGACCCAAATGGAACTAGTAAAGTAAAAGAAATGCTGAAAAGCTTTTAAAAGCAGCAGGACTTCCCCATGATGATTGATATCGTGCGAACTAAAAAGTGCAGTTTTAATAAACCCCTCACAATTTCCTTGATTGTTTCCGAAGTCAATTATTCTTTAAACATAAATGGCACGATGGTTAAAACAAAACATAAAAGAGAAAGTGCCAACATGCATACGCATCTTCTCAAATTATGACTTCCGTATCCATTATTAAGCTGTATGACATGAATTTAAAAAAAATTCCTATTGCTATCTGTGATTGGATTCTGGATTTTCTTTTGCACTGTAAGCAAACCGTCAGAGTGGGCAACAATCACTCCAAGCCTATTGTTTTAAACACTTCCCAGGGCTTCGTCTTATCACCACTATTTTATCCTCTGTTTACTTGCACTGTAAAGCGGCCAACCAGAAGTGACGCATAATCAAATTTGCAAACGACGCTACAGTTACTGGTTTGATTATCATTGGAGATGAAAGGAACTATCGTAATGAAGTAGACCTTGTAGTTACATGGTGATCTGAAATAGCCTGATTTTGAATGTTAACAAAACTAAGGAATTATTTATGGATTTCAGGCGTATCAAAATATTAAGAACCTCTCATAATTAATGGATCAGTAGTGGAACAAGTATAGGCAATTAAGTTGCTTAGAATACGTTTAATTGTTTGTATCTGTTTTATGAGCTCTTGTTTTCAACCAATTTCCATTGTATTTTTACGATTGGCTGAATAAATATCAATCAATCAATAATTAGTCAGGGACTTTGCTTGCGTTCATTTCACATCGATTTATTGAAAACGAACTTCTTCAGTGACCTTTTAGGGTCTTGAAACATCCCTAAGTTTAAACCTTTTGCACGCATCAACTGATCCTGCTACAGACAGAAATTTTGAAAAGTTTCAACTGAGTTATTACTTGGTCAGCTCCCCTTTGCAAGTCACTGGATCTTTCAGTCATTTAGCATTTCTCTCGACAACCAAAACCCTAACCCCACCCTACTCCCTACATCAACCAGCATATTGTTCTACATGAGCAAGTTATAACACCATGCTTCTGTGGCACCCGAATCCCTTTCATGACGGTAACAAGCTTTATCCAATATCCACAACTTTGAACATATCCAGAGCTTCTAGGATCGTCTACCCCTGGACCCCAATTGAGACCCTACAGCTTTTACGTGAATTCCATGGGAACAGACCTTTGACCACATCAGCTTCCACGGTGTTTCCGAGATCGTCTAATGCTACCTACTTGGTTAACCCTCACGAAATATTGTGGCCCCAGTTTTCTCCACGTCAAATCATGTGGCTGCTTGTCAACCAAACTTTCGAATAAAATGGGGGGATTTTTTTAGCCTTGTCTAGTGAATGGTTTCTATAACTGAGTGTCACACACTAAAAACGCCCGGATCAAACTGACCCAAAAACGGATCAAATCGACACATAACCAAAAACGGATAAAATATTAGACTAGTTTTGGTTTAAAACTAACCATTAACTGTTCAAAAGGAACCAAATGTAGGCAAATATTTGACCAGATTTTCCGTTCATTGCCTATTTGAACGGTTTTGGTTCAAACAGAGTGAACGTCAGATTGTGATTCAGCGGATCTTTATCTTTTGTACACCTGTCCTGACTCGTTCATGTGTAAAGGGGTGGAAGTTTAAATTAGCTTAAGATATCCTGAAAGTTGTTTCCGAACGCCATCCTAGAGGAAGGGTCTAAAATGTCCCTTCCCTTTTTGAAATATTTGAATATTTGAGAGTTCTTAGACTCAATTTGGTGCAACTTATCGTGCAAATTTTAAGCAAAATTAACGCAGATTTTTGACGTTTTTTTTACAGTAGGAACAAATATGGGGTTATCGTCCTCCCATGGGGGGAAGCATACTTCGGCCCACTACATTTTTGACTGGGTCTTAACCCCATCCATCCCTGCCCCCGGCTTCCTACGCCTATGGACAAATGAGTATGCAGTGTAGTCTGTGGCACCTGTAGCTCCTCCGCTCTAGTTAATCCTTAGGACAGATAAATGGCATGGGTCACGTTTCACATGTTCATGGTATAATACGTCTATATTTAATTACTGCGTAGACGCAGACAACCACATGTCCGTCTTTGTTGCTAAAATGGAATGTTCTGTCCAAATTCAGAAACTGAGCTGTTTTCTACGAAAGGTAGCTAATGGAAAGTGATTTAAGGAAGTAATCAGTCTGCGCCTCTCACTTTTCGTGCTAAGAGAAACTGGGATTTCCCTCCTTCCAATTCACAACCCGCCCCCCCCCAACACACACCCTTATCGATCTTTTTTATGGCTGCAGGAGAAGCAGTAATGTTTTTTGTAATGACAAATGAACTTTCAACATAAGGTCACCATGCATCAGCAACATGTTTTAAAGCGTTTGGTTAAAGTAAGTGCAGAAGAATGCATTAGGGGCAAAAGTAGTACAATGGCTACTGTCAAAAAAGGAGTAGAAGGCGCCTAGAGAGGGGCAATGCCACCTCCACCGGCCATCGGGTTCAAGGGGATATTAGAATGTCTGAAATATTCATAAGATTTTGGGAAGTTAAATGAAACTTGTACGGTAGCTTAGTTCAGCTATCTGACTTCAATTCGCGCTAAAGGAGCAGAACCCATTACTTGATAATTGTGGTTTCGAGAGAGGAAAACCCCCTGCAACCATGCATATGTATTAAAATGTGTTTTAGGTGTGTCAAAAACATTTCGAGTGAACACTGTATCTCAACGGTAACATTAGGGATATCATATAGTTTGTGGTGGATAGCTGGCATTGAGCACAAGACAACTTTGTTTTGTAATAATCAACGACCATGGGGTCACCTTGTGAACATGAACATCTCAAAAAGGACAACTTTGACGAATTTGATACTAAGCATGAGGCTGTTTCAAACTTAACGGAAGGAACCCTTTGTAACTTGAGTGCAAAAGTCATATAGAGTCACGACAGGACAAACTGTGAAAATGTTGTGCACACGATTATCAAGAAAGATCAACGTTAGGATAGTTCTGAAGACATGTAGATTCCTCATGTCAAAACACAAGGAGGATTGTGTTTAAATGAGAGTGAAATGTCATTTGGAAAAGAACTGACGAAAATGAGAAAACCGGGTACTGTTTGAGTACAATGTCTCAAGTAAGGAAACTTCACGATGGTTTTTAATGAAGTATGTAATTCACTCACCGGAAGAAGAAGAACCCTCTTGTATTGAAGGAGGCAAAAGGCCAAATATCATGTTCATCAGTCATCAAAATGTTCATAACTGTGAAAAAATCTTTTCCATACAATGACGTAAAATGACCTCAGTCTTCATAATCAAAATCATGTTTTATCACTTAATGCAATGGTGAACTGACCAAGTCGTACTAGAATGAGGCTTTGCGCTGCACCCGCACTCCGTTTTTTTGTTACCTCAAATCAACATAGAAGTTGATATCTGGAAATATTTGGTAAAACATTAATATGTGGCCATTATCAAGCCAGGAGAAACTTTCTAACAGGCCATTCCAGATATACAAATCACGTTTTATGCGGCAATATAACCCAGATTATGTCTGAGCAAGATAACATTACGGAGTATATAAAGTTTTGGCATTTATCCGCCAAATTTTGGGAGATTTTTCATGTAAGCCTACCTTAATCTAAGGGTGAATAGACACCAAAAGAGAGATAAATTTAAAAATACAAAGACGTCAATAGGATTAGTGGTTAGCTTTTCATTTTAGCTTGAGGTTGGCGCAGAAGAAGTATATACCCAAAAAGTTTTATCTGGACAGATACATATTTCAGATCTGGTGCAAATATGAACCAGATTTGAAGTCTATATCTGTCCTATGTCTGGATTTTGAGAAGCAGCTTCCATTTTGGCAGAATATTTATGTTTTTGAGCAACAGATGGGCTATTGTTGAACTAAAATCGTCACTAGCTAAAACGATCTCCTCAAGTCATTCTCCATCTGACTATCTCTCAGGTAGCGATACGTCCTCTGCATTTCTTTTCCCAATAAGTGAAGATGAATTTATAAGTGTATCTAAATCCTGCCTTAAATCAGGCAAGTCCGCTGGTTTTGATAACATCAGGTCTTCTGTTGTTACCCGCGTTATATGTGTTATTTGTAAACCCCTTACTTATGGTTTTAACTTGTCCTTATCGACCGGGGTTGTTCCTGAAAATATGAAAATTGCCAAAGTTGTCCCGATTTTGTCTGTTTGTCTGTTTGTCTAAAATTGTTGAAGGTATTGTTTACATAAGACTCTCACATTTTTTAGATGAACATAAAATTCTTTTCAGTGGTCAATATGGTCTCCGTCCTGGTGTCTCCACTGATAAGGTCCTTTTGATGTTGTCGACAACTTAACACAGGCCATAAACAACAACCATACTGCTATAGGTGTATTTCTTGATTTATCTAAAGCCTTTGACACTATCGATGATACCATTCTTCTTCATAAATTACGTTAATACGGAATCAGAGGCACTCTCTTCTCTTGGTTTATCAGCCATCTTTCCAACAGAAAACAGTTTATCTCTCTTCAAGGTGTTAACTCAGATGTAAGTCATATACAGTGTGGTGTACCTCAAGGTTCTATCCTTGGACCCCTTCTTTTTATAATTTATTTGAATGATATCAGTGTAATTTCTTCTAATGCGCCCCCTGTATTATTTGCTGATGATACAAATATTTTCTTTTCTTTTCTGACAGTGATTATGCACGTCTACAACAAACTATTCGAGAAGATTTAGCTGCCTTCAGCGATTGGTTTGCCGCAAACAAGCTTTCATTAAATGTAGAATTCAATTGTTTTAATGCACGTATTGACGTGTTAACTTTAACATTGAAATTAATGGTAAATCGTTACAAAAAGTGGATTGTGTGAAATTCGTAGGTGTTTTTATCGACTCTAAACTCACTTGTCACGAGCATATTAAGTACATTTTCACACTTATTACTAAAGGTGTAGGCATTCTTTCTAAACTAAAACATATCCTTCCTAGGAGCATTCTCAGGTCCCTTTACCAGACACTGGTACTCCCACATCTAGCACTGTACTATGTTGAGCCAATACAAGCAAATTGTGCACTTTTGGGGAAAAGCATGAAACTTGGCACAAAGGTAGCTTTTTCAATGTTTATTAACTTGTGGGTAAGGGGCATTTCGATTTTTGACCGTAAATCCAATATGACCGCCAAATTAAAAATGGCCGCCATTATTACAGTAATTTGGCTTAATGTAAGAGCATATAGCCCACAATGTGCTTGAAATTGACTGAATGTAAACCTCAGTACAGTACCTGACATATCTGATCAAATTCAAGTAGACAAGATATTCTAAAATCCAAGATAGCCTCCATATTCAAAATGGCTGTCATAAATACAACTATTACAGTAATTCTGCTAATTGTTAGGTCATACTAGCTACGATATTTTTTAAATTGGCAAAATATGTACCTGAATGTATGATCTGTCATATTTGATCGAATGTAAGTGAGTAGGGGATTCAGAAATTCAATATGGCTGCCAATTCAAAATGGCTTTCATGTCAAAGGAGTTTACTGGGCATAAACTTCAGCTGCAGATTCTTTTTTTATTTCTATTGCTCCACCGAACTAGATTACACAGAAAATAAATTAGAATCCAATATGGAGGATTAATTCAAAATGGCGGATATAATTGCAATTGAATACCCTATTTAGAAGGTTAAAAACGTATATACTGCCTTCTATGACAAAACAGGCCATCTAAAACTATTTAAACTTTGATTATTTGGAGTCATTTGTAATTGACAATCTATGTTCTTTGCTCCCACTGTATTGAAAAATATTTTTAGAAGTTTTAATCACTTAAATTTACACCCTTCAAATACCATTCATATAGGCTTCAAATTATAGCATTCGAATAATATTTAAGGCTTAGATACCCTTCACGTCTATACAAGTGATGAATGGAACCAATAGACTTCGAATAGCCTTCGAATGCTCTATAGCCTTCCGACTTCCTTCCTAAGAGCCGAAATATTGAAATGAGCTCCGAATGGAATGGTATTTGAACACTATATGAATACTATTCGAATATAGTGTTTGAATAGTATTGAATGGTATCCAGATAGAATTCGAATGGTATTCAAGGGTTGCATGAAGTGTATTCGCAGAAGTGTGTTTGAAGGGTACTTGAAGAATATGAATGGTATATTCGAACGGTATCCGGATTACACTTGAATGTTGTTAAATTATTGAGCATTTGAGGAAGCAAACTGGGGATGCATATGCTCATCATCATGGGGAGGGGTGGCTGGTTTAAGATTGACAATTTGGTCAGATTTTTAATAATAATCATAATATGGTGGGGGTCAAACATGGTCCCAGAGCCAAAAAACCAAAATTTTGATGTTTTTCTGGTTAACCTTTGACCTTGTTTATCACCTCCGATGAACTTGAATATTTTTTCCACCAACAGCTCTATCCCTTTTTCATATCTGGTTAAAATTTCAAAAAGGGGTTTTCCCCATCTTTAATTAAAAATCTTTGAGTTGGATAGGTGGTTCACCACTAAATTAAATAGTACAATTATACAAGTTTGTAAGATAGTTAAAATGTCTTCTCTTAAGAAGATAACCGTAAATGAAAATAGTATCACTTCTGTAGTTGAAATTGTAAATACAAACAGGCCATGATGTAAGGTCATGTTACGACAGTGCGTGCGTAGTTTGTACTTTATATATGTATATATATATATATAGAGATAGATAGATAGACAGACGGACGGACGGACGGACGGACGGACGGACGGACGGATGGATGGATGGATAGATAGATAGATATATACATATATGTACCATTTATACTGTACATACTGTACTGTACACTGTGTATCAGATATTGGCCACCGACCCAAACTAAAAAAATGATCTGACAAGAATGAGGTCAAACCCCTCTTCGAAATTTTAACCAAACATGGAATAGGATTCGAGCTAATGAAAAATATTCAAGTTCATGGGAGGTGATAAACAGGGTCATAGGTCAATCTGAAAAACATCAAACTTTTGGTTTTTTGGCTCTGGGACCATGTTTGACCACCCACCATTTTGTCATGGAAGTTGTGTAAGGGTCTTAAAGTTTGTTGGAGCAACAAGTTTGTTAGAGATATTGTATATATGGAAAATTGTACCTATTAACCACAGGGGTCCAAATAACAAAAGTCACATAGACGTCACAAATTAAATTCAATGTTTGGAGCCCCGTATCTTCATAAGTAAGCCAGATAAAGAGGTTTTGATGCCAGATTCTTACAATTTGGTCAGAAAGTACCCCAAGTAGGTATTTTCAGCATAACTGTACCTTCATTTCTCTGTATACTAATAGGCCCACAAAGGTGACCGAAAGGGCATGCACACAAATTGGGTATGAAAAGATGTGGTCTGGGCCAATTTTTAATGGGTTATAACTTCCAAACAACTTGAAATTTTGACCTAAATTTTTCGGTGTGTTCTATCTTCTACCTGAACTACACTAAGGATTTGTTAGAAAAATCTGAGTCGGTGCCCGACTATGATTTGCTGAAAATTTTTTGAGTTGGCAGAGAATGGCCCTTTTGGCAACCATTTTGATTTCAGAAACACCTTTGAAAGCTACTAACCATCAACTCATTATTAATTAAGATGATTTTGGTCATGCATTTTTGTTAAACGTAGACAATACCAAATCACTTACTATCTTTTAAAGTATTTTATAGAATCGGCGGCCATTTTGAATTTGGCAGCCATCTTGAAATTTCAACCGATAGTGTAAATTGTTAAACATGTATCATTATATAATCCTAGTGTATTCTGAGTTAAGAAGAAATGATAATATGGGTACCTTAAACCAATATTATCAATCTCCTCAACATTTTAATTCATAAATGGTGGCCATTTTCAAAATATTGTGAAATATCTTTGGCCCTTACCCTACGATTGATTGGTATGGCCTAAAGTATGTCTGTGCCAATTTTCATACTTTTTCCCAAATTTGCACAATGGTTTCACCATATTGTAGTGCTAATGTAACCAGGGAGTTGTTAGGATGGAGATACAACGCACAAACTTGTCAGACAATATGTACTTGAAAATGGTTTAATTCTTTTCAGACACCACTATTTGATTGACAGGTCCCTTTGTTCTTATTGTTAAGTCTCTGTAGACTAAACCCTCTCAATTGTGATCCCCCCTTTCTTTTCCAGGTAATCCCAATACGAAGACCATTGTTTATACATGCTTTGAAATGAGGTGTATTTCCGCGGATGTCCAAGGATTTTCAATAAAACGACTAGCAAAAAACGGTTAATTAACTTTTTGTAGCCAGCCGTCATGAAAAAATGTGAATTTTTTACCTTTCGTCGTTATTCGTCACTCTTAACATCACTTCATTTAAAGTCATCAAAGATTTCCCTTTCAACTATGTTTCCTAATCATGCGCAAATGTGTAGACTTGAACAATGTTTCCAGCGGATGACGTGTTAAAATCGTGGGGGCACAATTGAAATCCATTATTTAACGAGTAGAGGGATTTGAGAGATGTCTTCTCATTGTCATTTTGTCAATGCGTCACTGGTCTAAGGTATTCTAGGCATTGAGATGAGATTTCTGAAGAGAAAAGCAAGATTACCGTCGGAAACGAACATTGCTTCAAAGAGTCAATAGAAAGTTGCATGTCCATCCTAACAACTCCCTGATCTGACTTACTGTTGTATTATTTGGTCTGGAACAAGCAAGTATTTGTTAAACAAGTTAATTATTATGCAGAAAAGGGCAATGAGGCACATCGCCTCTTCTCATTCGAGGGATCATAACAACGATTTATTCAAGTCTATGAATTTACTTAAAATATTGACCTATTTAACCTACATGTGGCTAGTTTTGTTTACCGTTCCCTGCACAACACACTCCCTGATTCGCTTAATGTTTTTTTACACACAACTCATCCATACATTCAAACAACACAAGGCAAGCTGATCACTTGCACACAAGGAAATGTCACGACACCTTATAGAGAAATAGCCTTCATTACCGGGCAAGTACTCTTTGGAATCTCTTACCTTCAACAGTAAAGGACAAGCCCTGCTTTAGAAAAATTCTTCAAAGGTACTGTATAATCTTCTTTTAATCCCTATTAACTGTTCCTGTCTATTAGCAATTTCCCAGGGTCAAGGGGGAGGTTGGTTTGGGGGTGAGTGGGGTAGGGTGGTAGGATGTGTATTAACTTAAGGTAGTTTTGTTTTTCTTTTTCTATCTTTAATTGTTTTTTCAGGGAGTGTCACTTTTCGACAAGACCTATAGGGTTTCTAAGTGCACTTCCTATCACGCAATTTGATACTTAAACGCTTCCATTTTTTGTTTGTAAATTTGTGTTGTGGTGAATCAAAAATAAATGTAATGAAATGAAATGAAAATGCATTAAATGTATGGGCAGCTCTGGTCTTCCCCTCCCAAATGCAAGCAGTCAAGAACGCTTTTGAAAGTTGTGGAATGCCATCGTTCCTAACCCTTTTCACCCTTTCAACGCCTCCTATCCTCCAAACCGTCTTCATCCTCTACACACAATTACTAACTCTCTCTTCAGAGATATTCTAACCTAAGCTGGTGTACTTATGGTTAAATTTTGAGATTCAATTTGGACTATGACATAAAGTTAAGACACCCAAGTGCACGTCATTATAGGCAATAATTTGAGAAGTCGACCAAAGATTTACGTCATGACCTAAAAGTAAGTCGGTGTACATTATTTTTGTGTAACATGAAAAAAATCAAAGATTAACTGCCACAGTACTCGGTTGATGAGTTTATTCAAATTGCATTAAAGATGGAATACACTCTTCCTTCAAAGCCGTTAATAAAAAGTTGAGTAATACTGAATAAATACAATTTGTGTAAGAAAATATAAAACAATACTAAAAGTTATCATTATATATGGTCATTTCAAGGTTATTGAAGTATGACGAAAGTCGCGTTCGAATGGAGGAGGGGGAGGGTTACCGAATCCCAACAAACCAACACTTGCAAGGATGAACTCTGAACATACAATCAATTTATTTTTTTGCCAGAGATAGCACCATTTTTTATCTAAGCGACCTTTCATAAACAAGCATTTCGCCTTCCTGTAGACACTTCAATCTAACCCACAGAAATGGTTAGAAAAGCAAATACTTTAAAAATATATGAACATGAAATTAGTTCAATGTATGCCAAATATGGCATCATTTTCCATCTGAGCGCCTTACATAACTAAACATTTCTCTTCCTCATAGACGAGACCACCTCCATCACACCTACTGAAATAATAAGGAAAAATCCAGTAAATCATTGGAATTTCTGGACATGTAATGAAATTAAAACTTTGCCAAAGAGAGCACCATTTGGCTTCCAAGCAACCTTACAAAAGCAAAAAGGGAGTATGTTACCCCTTTCCCCGCCACTAAGACGATAATCCTTACCCTTAAAACCAGAAAAACGTTAGAAAATTCGGTAAATTCTAACAATAACCCTGAAAGTATATTCTTTTAAGTCGCTTAATAAAGATGGTATCATTTTGCATGTGAAAGTCCTTACATAAATGAAACTTCTTAAAGGAAGGCATCGTCCCTTCCCCCTTAGACAACACCCATTCCATTACACCCAGCCAAAAGTCCAGTTTAGTAAGAAAAGTTCTGTGAATTTCTAAGAATATAATCAGTTCGAAGCAGTTTTAAAGATAGGTTAATTTGCATTTCACCGACTTACAAAAACTTAAATGTATGACGCTGTAGGCTTAAAATAGAGTCTAAGGGAAAGTGCTAAACGGGCGTTAATGTTAATGTTCACTATCCCACCATGGAACGTCAATGTGAGGAAGTTTGGAGCCACCAGGGTCGAATTCAGGATTTGAAGGAAGTAGCTCAATCATACCAGGTAGACAGTTCCTCTTTTTTCTGCTACAAGCTATTGAGCCTTAATAATTTAAATTTTTATTATTACCCTTTGTGAAAGCATGACCTGAAATTCATGGATATAAAATTCAAACAACATATTCACATAAGATGCAGTACACTTTCATTTCATCCAGTTGAACACCAGGTCGTCAAAGATGAGCAACACTTCGAAAAATCCGCTGTTCTTGTTAGGCAAGAGAAAGTAAGGAATTTGTTACTGAACTTGTGAGAGGACACGTCCTTTGAACCAAACGTTTGACACTCTTTTGTCAACCTTATTCACGGCCTGTTTTATATTCTTACACTGATGTCAGTTTGATTGGTTACTGTTTCTTAAAGTTTTCAGTAGACTTTTCTTTGTCACACTGAAATGTCGCTCTGAGACGTCACGATGACGTTACACCAAAATTGTCCTGTATCTCGTCTGATGAGTCCATTTTCACGATTTGAATTGAGAATATCTCTTCCAACGAGACAGCTTCATCATCTACAAATAACAAAATAAAGTAAGAAGTTCTTTAATGACTGTGCGTAATATTTACAATTTTAGGGCTTTTTGTCAGAAAATAGATGTTGTTCTAAACTTTCGTTTCAAAACGTCCCAATAACTAAAGCAGATGAGCGGAAACGATAACCGTCTAAGCCACTTATATAGTTGTTTCGCTTCCAGGTCTACAAGTAAACACCCAACAATATTGGAATGTACAACCGGAAACGTAAGTGCCAGTAAGCGAGTTCGTTAATGCAGAATTACAATGCATGCTGGGAAGAATGGTGTACTAACCGCAGATGCTGCTAGTACTTTGTCACCCTGACACGAGGGGTCCTGTTTACAATACAGTCTTTTCCCTTTCCCCATGTCAGGGGAAAAGTAAAAGACCAAAAGAAAGAACACCATTTTGCGCAGAATTACCCTTACTAGTTCAAGGCTCTTATTTTGTCAAAGCACACACAACTTTTTTAATTTAATTAGAGGTTCTGTGAACATCAGCCTTGGGTCAAGGAGAATTAAATTTGAAGGCAAAGTTTTTGAAGTTAACTTCTTACACCTAGAATGAAAGGTTGAATGGGGTAACGTAAGTTTCATTGTCATGAGGATGAAAACGGTTCCTCGGAGCGTTTGTATACATGCAAAAAAGGTTCGCTGAGTTGACATGCACGTAAAGAAAACCTCCAGATTGTTACTTTTTTCAAAGTCCTCTCCATTATCTGGCGAAGAGCCAAGGGGCGAAACCAAAGGATTACTACAAGAGAAATAACTCCACTTTTATTGCGTTAAAAGACAATTACTTCCACAATTTTTAGGAAATAAAGAGCTGGATCACTTCTTTGGTATTTAATCTCACGAATTTCAGTTTTTACCTGAGTGTATTTTGAAAAATTGGGCCCTTACGTGATTACTATTTACCTGCTTTCCAACAAGCATCTATAAATATTAATTTATCAACTGCATTTCACTTCAAATATATTGCTCACGTAACAACAAACAAAAATTTTTGAACGATCCTTTAAGTGTCTAGAATGGATATTTAGGGTACTCCAAAGCTTTTCAATTATAATGGAACCTTTAAGTTTGTCATTTGAACTTTGGCCCTCAGCTGATACAGTGAAAAAAGGGCCTATCTTTTCGTTCAGGTCGTTTTGGGGTCATAATGTTATGTATCACTATGAGAAGCATATAAACTACCACGTAATCTTATCGTAAAAGTTCCAGTATGCATTGTTCCAGAAGCAGGTGGTTCAGAGTTTATTTACGTCAAATAAATGAAATGAGTTACCGTATCCATAGGTAATATCAAAGACCGATATTGTGTTTAAAACCTGAAGCACATACAAGGCAGGATATAGTCCAACGCGTGACTAGAACACTCTCTCCCACCCTTCACAGACCTCTTCCGCTGGAAAATTCCCACCCTAATAGTTTCCTCTGGGACAATATTCAGCTTGAAAAATTCCTAATATTCTGGAGGGTCGAGGTTTCTAAGGAGTAGTTGTTTCGTTTGGAAAGTGGCAGGGTGGGAATTTTCCCAGGTTAGTTGTCCGGGGAAGTTTTTCAGGGATAAGTTGTGCAAGTGGCAATTGTTCGGGAGCTATTTCAAAGAAACTTTCAGCTTACCATTTCCATCTGTGTAGCTGTAAAGGTCTACAAAGTCCCAAACACTAGTCTTTTTAGAAAAATCCACCCACTCAGATGCATCAATCATATCGTCACTGTTTGCATCTATTCTGCGAAATAATTCTTTAATCTGAGTGTCCTTTGGATCCTCTTTTGTATTACGCGGTCTGTGAAAGAAAAGGGATACTTGTCATGATATCGCCATTTCATACCTTGAAATAACTACCTAGATTTTCCATGATTATCTGCACTAACAGTTAATGCTTATCAAGATCCCATTTTCATCTCAGTTTGAAAAGAGTAAATGGGACTGAAATAATGATGGTGCGAATGTTTATTTGAGCCTTTGATGTGTACAGTAATTGTTTCACTTCATCAATGAAGACATCGCAACGTAGTTTCAAACGTTTAATCTAGCGTCAGAAAGAAAAATGGCTGTAGAATTTAGGTCTCAGTGATACTTTAAAGGAATCGGCATGGAAACTTTTAGGTGACTATTTCTTTGGGGTCATATGGTACAGGTACAACATCTTGATACCAAGATGGCATCATTTTTCTGCACTACCGTGAACTACCGACTATCGAGGGTCTCGAACTCTCGGGGTTGGGTAAGTGACACCGCAAGATTGTCTTAGAATCAAAGGGCAAATCCATTTACCCCTCATTTGAATCTATGTACATATCTGGGCCAGCAAAATCATTCATGTCTCCAAAGATGTGTTAAATTTAGGAAAAATACTTTCTTGATGTCTCTGCGATCATGCATTAGGCCTATGATTTTGAGAAATCTTTGTCGGGAAATAAAATCAGATCGAATAGAATGTATTAATGTTTGGGGCCTTTTTCATCACTAGCGGCGGTTAAAAATTTTGTTGGGCCTAACATTTTAGATTAAGTAAGACGCCCCACAAAATGCTTACTCATAGCACTGGTCGCAGTGAGCTAATACAAATATATGACGTTTGGAACATTCCTTATCATATCATTATATTTTTTTATTATGAACTATTTTTTGAAGAAAGGAGGCCTCCTCTGGGGCCCTATGGCCAGCCATGTTTGCTTTTGATTGACTTGTTACCTGTTTAGGTAAATCGCATCATACGTCCAATGCGAAGAAAAAAATATCATTACACAAATATCATATATGTAAGATATTGTAAGTTTAGTACAGGCTTCCTAGTTGGGAAGCATTTGGAAGAGTGCTGTTGTTCACACTTTGAAACATTACTTATCATATCATTATATTTTTTTATTATGTGATACTTTTTGAAGAAATGAAGCCTCTGGGGCCCTATGGCCAGCCGTGTTTACTTTTGATTGACTTGTTACCTGTTAAGGTAAATTGCATCATATGTCCAATGCAAAGTAGAAAAATATCATTGCACAAATAACAAATATGCAAGATATTGTAAGTTTAGTACAAGCTTCCTAGTAGGGAAAAGTTTGGAAGAGTGCTGTTTTTACACTTTGAAACATTCCTTATCATATCATTATATTATTTTATTATGTGCTATTTTCTGAAGAAAGGAGGCCTCCTCATGGGCCCTATGGCCAGCCGTGTTTGCATTTGATTGACTTGTTACCTGTTTAGGTAAATCGCATCATATGTTCAATGAAAAGTAGAAAAATATCATTGCACAAATATCATATATCCAAGTTATTGTAAGTTTAGTACAAGCTTTCAAGTATGCTTACGATTACAATTTTCACGTTTTTAGTAAAAACACACCAAATTCACTTATAAACAGGAAGCGTTGCGTGTGTAAGGCTTACCCAAGACAGTTACATTGTGGTAAATTCAAACAATTTACTGTATAGGTTTTAGTTAAACAAGCTTTATAAATTCATAATAAAATCAGTGACTTGTGAAAAGATGGCAGCAGTTACACTACTACTTATATACAGGTGTAAATTGGATAAAGTCTTACCTCAATAGAAGCCCAAATCCACTCTCTCCAACAAGTATAGGATTTTCTGCCTCTCGGCTCTTTCGACCTCTGGTAGATTCAGGTTTTGTGGACCTTGTGTCACATCCATCTATCACGGCTACAAATGTAAGGAACGCTAAAACATAGATGACAAAACGAGGAGACATCTTGTTACTAAAGACGTGTTGGATACAACTTTGAGTGAATAAAAGATTGTGTCTCTTTCAGACTCCAGCCAAAGACTGCCCTCAGCAGGTGAAATCTCTGGTATTTATTGAATTTGGTCCTCAAGCAGTTCCCAAAAGCTAGACATACAGTTGTCTTTTTTTTGCGTAACTTTGGGAATACCCATTTCAATTATTGGCAAATGACAATAATACTATCGGATCACATCCTGCACAAGTTTAGCCTCTGATCTTTTAAAACTAAAGTGACTCTTTGTAGTTTTTTTAATGTTTTCATTTAAGCTGTAAGAACTAGTACCTTATTTTCAATATTTCTACAGAATTGATCGTGTCTTGGAAACTAAAACATTAAAATTCCCCGAAATTTTTAGACAACTGATGAAGTTGCGACATTCAGTGCTTCGTTGCCAGTGGGAGGCAAAGCTGGAATAAATGGAACAGACCCTGTCTGACCTTTGAAAAATACATCTTTTTCCGTACTCGAACCAGACTTTACACCCCTTCTCCATCTCCATGTGTACCGAGGCAAGAAATTTCAACTGTAACTGTCCAAATGACACTTTGGCTAAGGGGGTAGTCGAAGAATTTGTCAAACCCAAAGTCCAGATTCTACCTGTAGCTGGGAGGATGGCAAATGCACAATTTTCGGTGACCAAAGAGCGCTGAACATTTTTTTTTTAATTTTAATTAAGGCAGTTTTTTAAATTTAAAAATTTGGAGTTTTGTATTGAAGAAAAAGATCAACAATTTAAGGTTTATTGATAAGAAGAAACATTTGAAATGTTGAGTTTCTCTTGAAGAATTTGCCCTCATAGAGTTAAGTCAAAGAAAACAGTCGGGGCTACCCATTGACGTCGGGAATACCCATTGAGGTTTCATGCAAATCTGGAAAATTTGCCTGCCAATTTCCCCTCCTCTTCACACCACGCAGTCCCTGCTTTAGCTCTTTTTCTTTTGGAAGTGGATTATAGAGGGGATTATTTCTATATACTTTGTACTATGCATTGAACACAAGTAAAAGTTTAAGTCATTGATTATGGACCTAATGATGATTCGATGAGTGTATCGGTGAATCAAGTAAAGAAATATTTTTAAAGGAAATAAGACTCGTTTAGGATTCCAAAATGGCACACAAAACAGGTAGCCAACCAATGGCAATGTTTATCCTTACTTCAGGGAAGATCCTAAGGAACACTATGCCCAACCCATCTTTTATTTGTTACCCTACTCTATCACGTGACTCATGACAGGTATGGCAGGAAGGTGGTATTTGATGTAGGAATTGAAGCCTTTTTTTTATGACGTGAGTGGCAAATTGTGTTGCCATGATTTCTAAATTTTCAATTTTTTAGATCCCACTACTTGGCAAGGACAAGATAACAATTGCAACTTTTCCCCGAGGAATTAAATGTTCCCACGATTTGTAATGTTTCCATCGTTTGTTTCATCTGTATTACAAAATATGTTATACACAGATATCAAACAGTAACAGAGCTATGATTAAGACAAAATGAACCAGAGGAACGTAAAAGGCTTTTCTGGTCTGGCTGGATGATGGCACATGTGATACCAATGAAGGGAAGTTAACGCGCGGAGAGGAACTCACTTTCTTAACGATATCTCAAATAAATTAAAGCCCAAAGAATCTGGCCGATGGCAGTAAAAATTCTGCTTGATAAGTTTACTTCTAGCCCCCTTTTTCAGTTAAAACAAGAACAATTTGTGTAATACACCTCCCAGACAACGCTATAGGAGCTTACACTGATTTTAATTGCTGTAGGTCAAGCCACACACTACTAAGTGCATTGAGTTACCATTGGTCAAGGCAAAGCTGATTCTTTTAGAGATGTCATCAAATTCCCTAAATATGTCTGGGGCAAAGTTCAGGGCCTCTGAGGTTTGTTGCATTTCTTATACTAGTGTGAAAGGATCCCTTGCTTGTGATTGAACACAGAACGTCCTTGTGTGAAGCTTCATCATTTATTCTTCCCAAGTGGCATAACTGTTCCTAACACTATGATCAAAGAAAAAATGGGAGTCAGACGGAAGCTGGTGATTGTTTCAATTGCACAAAAATACCAAAAAAGCTAAAGATACCTGTCTCTTGACGTAAGTAAACTAAAACGTTCAAAGAGTGGGATGGCATTTCTCCTACGTTAAAAACCACCAAATAAAATAGATATAAATTGCCATGAATAAAATGGTTCCATCAGCTAGAATCGCTGCTCCATAAATGCATGGCTTTTCTCTTTCAATGTTTGTATGTAAATAGAGAGAGCCAAACACAGATCTTACTTAACTCTGACTACTCCGCACCAAAAGACCGCATTTAAACTTAATCAACGCCTACACATACTGTGTTACTTGCGTTATCGCTGGTGAACTTTGCCGATTTTAAATCTAGCTAGTAATTTAAGAGGAAGTTTACCACCTCCAGATGCCCCGTATAATTTATAAAATTTGTAAAAAAAAATTCTAAAATTAATAAAATTCTTTCTCGTTTGATGAATGTTAGAACCAGAAGTGAGTCAAGTCTTAGTAAAGGCTTTATTCTTATCTTTGAATCCTTAAATTTTCAGTCGTATTTTACCCAATTCTTGTATCTTCGGTTTTTTATTTCATTTCTGTTTACTCATGAATAACGCCTATTATGCGTTTTATAAATCCATTACTGCTAAGTCGTTAGTTTCTGTTGAAGTTAAGAGCAAGCAGCAAGTCCTCCGGAAAGTGCAATTCAAGGGTTGGGTATCTGAGTGAGTTTTAGAGCAAGTGGTGAGTCTTTAGGATAAGTTGAATTCAAGTCGCAAATCTCAAAAAATGTGACTAGAGTCGAACCCAAATTCAAGTGTTTTACGTTCGAACCAAACGTACTCTGCGCCACGTTGTTGCTTTTCCATTCATGCAATGGTGCATTTTTCGTACATTTTGACGATTAACCATGGAAAGGATAGTTCATGCATTTAATAGAACCCATTTGAAGTTGAAGGTCACTTTTATTAGCTTGTAGCTTGTAATTCTGGCATGGACTTTGCAGGGTCCTCTTAGTTAAAAGAATTCATGTACCTTACATTTCAGTCAGATAGTTGAGTATTCATGTAAACTGTTCAACTTAATTCCCTTTGTTATTACATTCTTCGTGGTTTCATAGAATGTAACCGTTGGTGAAATTTCTAACCACATCCATCCCATAAAAGCAAACTTTCCTATAAAAAAGACAATTGAACCTTGACAAACTTTACAAGTCTCTAAAGCTTTTCTTGCAAGTTGTGGGTTAGGTTAGGCTAGATGAGGTTTGCAAGTTGTGGGGAACATTCAACTTCTTTGCCTCTCAGATTTTGAACATTCTTCAAATATTTTGCCTAGTATTGCAATTGGTTTTGTTCGAGGTCAAGCTTATACTTAAAAGACTTTAAAGTACATTGGTTGTCAGAACATTCTGATGATCTATAGACCTTATGCGTATGACGTAAAGGAACAGAAAGTGTCCTCTTCCCCTTCCCGGTGGAAGTCACACCTACAAATAAAGACGGTTTATTACTGTGCCGGTTGGATATGCACGTAAGTCTACAACACGCGCGTGAAAAGACTACGTCGAGCGTGCGGTGTACTTCAATTTTACACTCAAAAATGACGTCGTGTGACTTCAAAGCATTATGTCTATTGTACTGTAGGCCCATTACCTGCCTGGGTGGTAACTGGGTCTACCTACGTCTTAAGGGAATAACAACCTTTACCTAACACTCAAAAATGATGAACTGCTGTCATGTATTGTTTGCACTACATAGGCAATAGTGGGGTGAAAACATTACTGTTCAATGGCTACGGCTACTACCGTAGAAGGCAGTTGCCAGTAATACGCGAGTCGTGTTCTGTTTGGTTCGCTCTGGTTACCCGAAGCCAGCCAAGGACAAAGTAATGTTTACACCTGGGGTTCTGCTTTATTAATCAAGCCTCCGATTATTAGATTTGCTCAGTTTGTCACTTGTTTTGTGACTCGGAGTATGATTTTTTGCAGTGTGACAGTTCTCCATTTGAACATGATCACTACGAACATACCCAACATTTTTCATCTGCCAATTACTTTGACTATTTCATGAAGTGGAATTTTAAACATTTGCCCGATGAAACCAACTTTCACAATTGTGGTAGTAGTCCCCTGGGTCGAATTCAGGTGTTGGACAGTTGGAGGAAGTAGTTCATTCGTGAGGGCAACGTCAGCACATAGGAGCTCCAAACGTGTCTGAACAGCAGGCAGTGGCAACCTATACAGTTCTTACATTGAGCAGTGATTCCTCAATGTGGACACTTATGGGGATCGCAACGTAGATCAACTGACCTTAACCCCAAAAGCTTGGGCTGAAAAGGTAACTATTTAACTGCGCAAGATAACGCAAGATCTTCGTCTCCCAGGATTTGCCGGTATGGGGAGGAAAATTGGAATACCAACCGCCCTAGAATGTGGGAAAAACATCCTTAAAACATAACTTTGTCTTTACAACTACGTCTACCATTCGTGGCCATTCACCAGTGCAGGAGAAACTATGGGATCTCCTTCGCTATATATACTATATGGGGAGGAAAGTTGGAATACCAACCGCCCTAAAATTTGGAAAAACCATCCTTAAAATATAACTTTGTCTTTACAACTACGTCTACCATTCGTGGCCATTCACCAGTTCAGGAGAAACTATGGGATCCCATACGCTATATATACTAGAAAATCCCACTTAAAGTAGAAAATTTTAACTAGACTTTTGCGTCCACCATGGGAGAATCACAAGTTGGACCGAACGCGGTATGTGAACCAATGTGCAATCTAAAAGCTCTAGATTGCACTAGCCCCTGTAGGCTGGGGGTTGTAGAATATGCCCACGGTATTCCCAGCCTGTCGTTAGAGGCGACTAAAGCGAAGGACTTTCACCGTATTTGAACTGTATATGAAACCGAACTTGAACCCTATTTGAAACCGTATGTGAACTTTACTTTTTATCTAGTTGGCACTTTATAACACATTCGCGTTGGTGTGTCGTTAAATCTCATCTAACTAACTAACTAGATCTAGTTGCACTAAGGGAACTACACGTAAAAACATGTTCTGGCTCCTAAAATCTTTCGCGGGCCACATTCATGGACGTCGAACGCCTCAAATGAAGGACGATATGCCTTTTAAGTACATAGGGTTTACACAACCAAATTCCACCCACAACTGAAAATGCACTTGCGTCCCAGCTTTCATCATTATCCAACATTATGAGCCTTTATCTCTAAATATACCATTTATACCCACTTCTTGTGATCCTCGCCTAGCCTTCCTCTTTGGTGTCCAAACAAATTGTCATGTTAAAGCCTTATATCTGTCGAGAGTTGTGACAAAAGATGGAGCTAGCGTATCACCAAGTTCGTATTGCTCATCCTAGATGTCGAGAGCTCTTCTTGGCTCATCGCTGTAACGTCGCTTTGGCAAAGGGGCTCTAGGGGAGGGGAATATTTTGACTATTTTAGTCTTTCTTGGATTTGTATCTTAGTACTAAACTTTGTGTAGTTCTTAAAATGTATCTGTTGGAAAAGTTTGGTATTTGGTTACAAAGTGTGGAGACAATAAGGGTTTTCGTCTTTACAAAATGGGGGCGGAAGCGTATATTAGTCCGAATAAATTTGACAAAAGGTAGGACCACAAGACACTCTACTTTTCCATATGTGTTTAATACACTTAGATGCCTTGTACGGATGTTCATCATTTACATGGATACTGGGCTAAGACTGACTATAGGACGCAGAAACAGCTAGAAGAAAAATGTTCGAACAAAGGAATTAGAAAAACAAGTCGAGTTGTTGTTTTAGAATTGATTTTAATAATATATTACATCACTGAATCTACTCTCATTTTGATGTGGTTTATGAGATGCCGAGCCCCGTTTACCAAAGACCTGCCCCGCAGGGTTTTGCAATGTACACAAAACTTAACGATGTTCCGCTACCTAGTTCTTTCTTGCTTTGGTTCCCTCTTTCCGTATCCTTTCCAGAAATCCTGGATCAGCCTCTAGATTAACGTATACATTCATACAAATACAAAAACATTGTGAGACTATACAAATATAAACAAGCATTATGAGATAATGTACGAATATTGTTTAAGGTACACTCTTTTCTTGCAAATTAATAAAAAGGCATATCATGGTGCTTTGGCGATATACGGAGCAGAAGGATGGTATCTTAAACAGTATGTTGCTATAAACATACGCGTAAGCAATATAGGGTCCTCAGATGCTAGCTCAAAGCTCTTCCCCCAACATACAGTTGTCTATTTTTCTGAGCCAAATGTTGCCATTTTCAGGATAGATCATGTCACCTTTTGAATATGTTCCCGTTCACCTTTCGCTGTATATGTGAGGATTTGATATTTATTTATTAGGTGTAGGCTGTTTGTCCATAGATTGCACAAATACCTGTGACAACTGTGTCAGGTTAAGGTCATTGCCCTCTAATAGCTTGAAGTCTTGATATAACCGTACTGTGAAGAAATTTACTAAAATCCTGTTTGTGAGGTTGCAGCTTTCTTGATAAGCGAGACAATATTATCAAGGCTTTTCCTTCCAGACACATTACTTCATAGACATCATATAAAATTATACGATTCGATGGTTATTTCCTTCAAAATCACCCCATTTGCAGAACTTCATAATTTGTAAGAAATTCGTTTTGTAAGCAAACAATGATGAAATTTTCTCTTGCTCTTCTCGACAATTAATTCCTTGTTAAGTCGAACAAGTTTTCAACCTCTCAAAGGAGGAAACACGTAACAAATATTTTGTGCAGTTTTTAATTACAGTAATTCATCAAAGATTTTTCGGATGATGTAAACTTGTTCAAAGTATCAATATGCCTTGAACCTATGCCTATGTCTTTACCCGGTCACTTTAATTTCCTCCAATATTCAACATTTACATGACGCTAGAATTGAATACAAAGTTTTAGCCATGCCTAGTTGACCGTAATTACTGTAATTCACAATCTATCAGAGAACGTCCTGTGCAGCTCTCTTGAGATCAATAAGGTTAAAGGGGTTTGTTGTTGTATTGCATTGAGACACATTTGTAAGTGATAAAGATCATCACTGAGTAACAGCTCTTAAGAAAGGGATGGCTTGACCCTTTAAAGACTGTTTGATCAACAGAGCTAGCTTGTTTACAAAAGGGATTAACTGTTGCAAGTGTAGTAGAGATAAGCTTCACCCGGAAAAAGGGCTTTTTCTAGGGTGAAGTTGGCTAAAATCTCCTATTGAATTCTAGCAGCATGATTACTTTTACATTTCAACAATAAATTAATATTTTCTTCATTTTTATATGAAAGTTTTGCTCTGTTCATGAAATTTACAAGATACACCCTGTTGCCCTGGTTTGAGGGTTTTTGCCTTGTTTTTCTCTGGATCGCCCGAAGGAAGCCTCTGAAAGACATCATAGAACGCACTTCTCCAATCCACCGGTAAGTTCTGTCCGACTGGTCAATACTTTTACTCTATTGCGTCACTGTTTCATGCTGTACAACACCTTTGGATAACGTTACAGCATCTTCCTTCTCTACTGCTTGACCAATTTCTACAATTTGAACTGAGAAAAGTTCATCCAAAGAAAGCGCCCCGTCATCTGCAAGTAATAAAAAACAAGATGTTTTCTGTAGGTAAACGACATAGTTGCAATTTCAGGTTTTCCACTCAAAACGTGGATTGTGTCTTTAAATTTGGTTTACTCTTATTCACACTTCCCAAAGTCCGAAACCGAAATTCATGACGCTAGGATTGAATACCAAGTTTTAGCTGTGCCTAGTTGACCACAATTACTGTAATTCACAATCTATCAGAGAACGTCCAGTGCAGCTCTCTTGAGGTCAATAAAGTTAAAGGGGTTTGTTGTTGTATTGCATTGAGACAAAAATGTAAGTGATAAAGATCATCACTGGGAAATAGCTCTTAAAAAAAGGATGGCTTAACCTTTTGTTTACAAAAGGAATTAACTGTTGCAAGTTGTAGAGATAAGCTTCACCCGGAAAAGGGGCTTTTTCTAGGGTGAAGTTGGCTAAAATCTCCTATTGAATTCTAGCAGCATGTGGCAGCTGATACTCACTCCCACTCAGCTATTTCACTTTAAGTAAAACCTTAGATGCAACAATCTCGTAAGGATACAACTGTAAACTTGAAAGCCATTTGTTAAGTAAATGTAGAGAAACCTTACTAAAGATTTAAGGAAATAATTATCACGCTGGAAGATCTCCAATTAATCCCACTATCATCATTCTTTAATTCGTGTAATTTGATATTATTGGACCAAAAGTGATGATATTTAAAAAAATATCACAAAAATTTAAAGTTGTCGGCAAGCATCGATTTCATAATAAAGTTATTCAGTTACAGCAGTCTAAACTTTTTCTTCCTCTTTCTCAGTTAAAATGTCAAGTTTGATGCCATCATGATGCAAAACCTACTACATTAAGATGACGCTCTAGGAGAATTGATTAGGTGTTCTCACAGTATTTCGAAACATTGCAGTAGATTAAATTAAGTGAAAAATAAATAAGAAAAACCCAAATAGCTAAAGTTCAACTTACCATCTATGTCTACATATCCAATCAGTTCCACGAAGTCCCAAATACTTGTGTCTTTGGAATAATCCACCCACTCAGCTGCCTCAACCATGCCATTATTGTTTGTATCGATTGTGCGAAATAGTTGTTCAGCTTTATAGTCTTTTAAAGCCACCTTAGTATTACGGGGTCTATGGAAAAGGTCATATATTGAAAAACCATTATTGTTAAATACAGTTACATGAACAAGACTTTTGGTATTTACATGTGATTATATCTTTTCATAAATGTTCAAATTTGCCACTTGCGTTAGGCAAGGAATACTTAAGGGATTAGACAATGTATTTAATATATCAGTTTATTTGAGTTAGTGACAAACAGAAAAATATGGAGAGTAATATCATCAGTTAATCATATTTTAAAGAAAGGCAAGGAATCGCATGAAGTTCATGGGGAAGATTCTTTACAGGAGGTAAAGGCTTACTTGTACGAAGCCAGACACTGAAATCTTTAGTAACATATTTTTGTTAGAAGGGGCGAAGACTGGTCATGCATTTTGTTATCGAAGACAAAGCTGTTCACGGAAGCACCATTTATCATAAAGTGCAATGCCCGAGATCATGCCTACTTACTTGCTGCATTATTTTTATCTATCGACAAATATTTCAAACGTTAAACAATTTAGTTAAATAGGATATAGGAATTTATAAATGACAAAGAAAATGGTAGCAACACTTAATTGGTACTGATGGCTCGTGTATGTAACGTGGATTACCTTAGGGAAATGAATGTCTGTACAACATTCAGCGAATGTCATCAGTGTCTTGCACAATGTGCAGAAGCTAGGGGCTTAAGTTGTAAGGAAGGATCGGCTCTAAAAACTAACAACCTTTACTTTTAAAGACAAATAGAGTGATCCCAATTTAAGGATAAGTATTATGGTTTACAACCGTAAGTCACGCAGGTCAATGAGTGTTAATTCAACTTCTTAATATATCTGGATATGTTATGCGTATATTTCGAAATATCATGAAGACTCTTCTGAGAGAAATAGTTAAAGTAGATAATATAAAATTTACTGATATTTGGGGTGACTTCTAATGCCCTTTAAATCACATAAGTACAAAAAAAAACGGAAAGCTAGTCTTGAACTTATTAATAACAAAATTGTAGAAGTATCATGTCTGAGAATCATTTTAAGTTGTAAAAGAAACAAGAGATAATTACATAATTGCCTGGTACTACAGGCTTACAAATAAGAATTTCGTGTGGCATATGTCTGTGTATCCCATTAGCTTAGCCAGCGTATTCCATATATTGTTGGACGGCGTGAACCCCTTCCAAACCACATCCAAACGTCCAGTAGTACAGCTTTTCTGTTTAATTGAACAACCCTACCGTTTTGTATGCTTTGTCGTGCAAGTTAATGAAATTTCAATTTAGCCTAGACATCTTTTCTAATTTGATCAACGGTCTTTTGACCATCTGTATACATCCAATTTACTTAAGAGGGAAAATACCCTGACTGTACTTCTAGTTAGCGTTAAACCTTCATTAAATAAGGGATATATTGAAAGCAGTTGCGCGACGAGCAAAGAATACGCCTGTTTAAAGAATTTAACCTTACCTCAAAAGAAGTCCAAATCCACTTTCTCCAATAGTTATGGGAGTGTCAACCTCTCGCCCCTTTCGACCTTTGTTGGGGTTGGGTTTTGCCGATTTCTTGTCACATCCTTCAATCACGGTTATAAATAAAAGGAAGGCCACAATACAGAAAATTGACCGAGGAGACATCTTGATATTGAAGATGATTTGCGTGTACTGTTGAGAGACTAGACGGTTGTGTTCACTTCAGATTCAGGAGAGAGACTGCTCTTTACAGATTTCTCTCTGCCCTATTTATCTAGTTTGACTCGCGCGCAGACCCATGAAACGAGAAGTACGTACGCCTCATACATATTGTTAGAATATTTGTGGAGCAGCGTAAAGGGAAATGCCCACATGCTATTACTGAAACATGATAATGTACAGATACGTCACAGTCACATCCTGAGAAGCTTGTCCTTTCCTCTCTCAAAAAGAAAGTAATGTACTCATGTTTTAAATAATTACTACGGTTGCCGATTAGCAATTAGTTCCTTGTTACTTACCATTTCACAGATTTCCTTTTCGATAACTCATAATCATAAAATAACTTAAGTACATCCCAAGTAAACCGTGGGCTACTTCAGTCGAGACTGGTGTACTTCAGCCCTAAACGGGTGAACGGAACACTGTGCTAACGTAGGGCCTGAACTAGAAGTCGATTTTGGGTCGTTTAGTTGGCCTAGGACAGACGATTTGGTAGACTAAAAGGCAATGAGATAAATGGTTTTAGGTCTTTTTCCTAATTTTACTTAACATAGGAAAACGTAAAACATAGACGATCCAACTGGTAGTTTTTGACACACATATTACAACCTCTAAAATGGAGCTTAAAGTCTTTGTTCCTACACGTTATCTTCGAAAGAGGCTCACTTGAATCTGTTAATTACATTTCAATACATCCTGTGATCTTTCAATTTTCAAAGTATAGTTACTACTTACTGCTTCGGTTTTATAATACGGGTTGGTATCCATGTGCGTGTGTGTGTATATGAAGTATTGCTCTGTTTGGAGTGAACTTTCACTCCATTCCTGGTGAAATTCACTCTTACTAGGAGTGGTGCCTCAGCACACTCATTTTGGAGTGAATTTCGTTCTTTTGTTTTTAGAGTGGACGGTTTCCGACGATGCACACAGAGAAGATGTACTACAACAAGGCTTCATGGAACTTGCATCATTACACAAAATACATACAACCCATCGAAGACAATGGCTGTCCTGGGTTAAACGGATGGACCTAAATGCCATTGAGTCTTATATTCCATCCCCTGTATGTTTCTTTCCTACACACGTATTTGACATAATTTAACTACGATGCCATCCTTGAACAAAGGCGGTCGAAACGCGTAAGTAACTCGTATGAAACACCATTAGGCCAACGTTAGTGAAAACTAATCGAAGTGATGTCTCGTTGTATGTCTCTAATAAAGATGTCTGGATTAATGTTCTTTAAGAGAGTGGGTTATGGAACAAAGAACACTAATATGAAAAACTAGAGCCGTGGACAAAGGTCCTGAAAGTATGGTAGGTAATTGACAAGGGGGAGAGACTCCTGCCCCTGGTAGCAACCTACATGATTACCTAATTGGTTAAAAATGAATCGTGGCGAGGGCGTTATCTGCGTTATAAAATGTGGTACCAGAACTTTGGACCAGTTTAGATTGAGTTCGTCAAACACATCACGCAGGGTGGATATAAAACCTGCACAACAGAAGGTATAAGGTCACTATGATGTCGTACTATAATACGTCAGCTGAATTATGGAAAGCCCCAAAAATGTCTCCTATGTTGAAATTTGAGTAAGTGCTTCCTCAAGTTCATTCAAGTTGATGATTTCAAACTTGGACCCAAACTCATCTCATAAAGTAAATCAGAAGTATAAGGCTTTTACAAGCAACAGAACTTCCCTATAATGATTCATACCGTGCGAACTAAAAAGGGCAGTTTTAGTTAACCTTGCACAATTTTCATAATTGTTCCGGAAGTCAATTCTTTTTTAAACATAAATGACACGATGGTCAAAACAAAACATAAGAGAAAGTGCTGATATGCGTGCACATTTTCTCAACTTATGACTTCCGCATTCACAATTAAGTTCTATGACATAATACTTTGGAAATTGTTTATGAAATCAGTCTCCGTCAACTAGTTGTAAGAAACTTGGGAGCATTCTGTTTATTAATTCTTCCTATTTCACGCCAGTCTTTTGAAGATAAAATCATTTATTTGTCAGGGACTTTGCTTTCTCGAATTTACATTGAGTGATTGAAAAAGGACCACATCAGTGACCTTTTAGGGTCTTGAAACTTCCGTACGTTTAAAAGTTTTGCACCCATCGACTGATCCTGCTACAGGACAGAAATTGTGGCAAGTTTCAACTGAGTTATTATTCGGTCAACTTTTCTTTAAAAGTCACTGTATCTGATACCCCAACCTCAACCCTCTCCCTATCCCACCCTACTTCCTACATCAACCGGCCTATTCTTATACATATTGTTCAATATGGTATAATTGTTCAAAATGTTTATGTGCAAGTTGTAACACCATGCTTCTCTGGCACCTGAAGCCCTTTTATGACGGCAAAAAGCTTTATCCATTATCCACAACTTTGAATATACCCAGAGCTTAAAGGAACGTCGGTCTTGGACCCAACTAATGTCCCTAAAGCTTTAACCTGGTTTCCATGAGGACAGACCCTTGACCACACCAGCTTCCACGACATCCCCAAGATCGTTTAATGCTACCTACATGGTTAACCCTCATGAAAAATTGTGGCCCCAGTTTCGTTCACGTCAAATCAACCGGCTTCTTGTCAACCACATCTTTCGAATAAAATGGGGAACATGTACTTTTGACCCGTGTCTTAGAAATGTTCTCGAACTGAGCGTTACACTCTGAAAACTTCCTGTTCAAATTGAAAAACAGATTAAATGAGTACTTTACCGAAAAAGGATCGGATCAAATACTTGACTAGTTTTGGTTCAAAACAAGCCGTTTTCTGTTTAAAAAGGAAGAAAGTTAGTCAATTATTTGTTTAGTTTTCCGTTCAATGCCCTTTTGGACGGATTCGGTTCTAGAGTGTACGTTAGACTGTTATTCAACCCATCCTAATCTTTTGTGAACCTCCCCACACTGAGTCAAATGCAAAGGGGAGAGAAACTAATCTCATCTGGAGAGGTCCTGAACTTTGTTCCGAACGCCATCCTGCTGGGGGAGCATTAAGTGCCCCCTCCCTTTTGGAAAATATTTGAATGTTTGAGGGTCCTTGGATGCAATCTGGTGCAACACCTTGTGCAAATTTTTAGCCAAATTGACGTTTTTACCGGGGAAACAAATAAGGGGTTATCGTCTTTGCATTGTGGGGGAAGCCTACTCCCTCTCAACGACATTTTTGACTGGGTCCTTACCCTCAGTAACCTTCCCTTCCCACCAAGTTCCTACGCCCATGGTTAAATGGGTGTTTTTTTTAAATTAAGTGGCACAACAAAATTCTTTTAACATTCAGATCAGAATGTAGGAAGTTTTTTTTGTTTGCTCTGAAAATTGTTTTTATCTTAGGCAGTTAGGATAGCCAGACATGCAGAATAGTATAAGGCGCTTGTACCTCTTCTGCTCTAATAAATCCATTGAACAGATAAATGTAATGGGTTAAAGGTCACGTGTCCATGCTGTTAAACGTCTATATTGAATTACTGCGTAGACGCAGACAACCGCACTTCCGTCTTTGTTGCTAAAATGGAAAGTCCAGTCCAAATTTCGAAACTGAGCTATTTTCTACGAAAGGTAGCTAATGGAATTGTTCAGGCTTAAAAGATTTGCTTCGAAAGTGATTTCAGGAAGTAATCGGTTTGCCCCTCTGTTTGGTTTTCCATTGAGATATACTTGAGTTTACACTTTTGATACTTTAAGAATCTGGGATTTGCCTCCTCCCAATTTACAATCCTTGCCCCTTCCCCCACCCACCCATTTCGTTCGGTGTGGCCGAAATATTTTTTTTTAAATTGCAAGTTTTTTCATGGCTGCCGGAGGAGCGTGTAAAGACAAATGAATTTAAAATATAAGGTGAGCAGCAACATCATGGTTTTAAAAGCTTTGTTAACGTAAGTGTAGAAGAATGCATGGGGGCAATAGTAGTATAATGGCTTCTGGCATAACACGGCATAAGGCGTCCAGAGAGCGGCAAGGTTCCCTATACCAGGCATCGGGTGGAAGAGGACATCAGAATGTGTGGGATACTCATCAATTTGTGGGGAGTAAAATAAAACCTGTACGGTAGCTAAATTCAGCTATCTCACTTTAATTTGCACAAAAGATACAGATTCCATTACTTGATAAGTGGAGGTTTCGAGAGCGAACAAAACCACTGCAACCATGCAGATGTATTCTAATGAGTTTTTAGGTGTGTCAAAAACCTTTCTTGTGAACACGATATCTTAAAGATAACCTTAGGGATTTCATATTGTTTGTGGTGGATAGGAAACGTTGAGTACAAGACGACTTTGTTTTATAATATTCAACGACTATGTTGGTCACCTGAGCATATCAAAAAGGCAACCTTGACAAATTTGACATTTAGCTCTTTTAAGTGGATGGCAAAGGCCATTTAGAGCAGGGAGCTGTAAGAGACAGCTCCCTGTTTAGAGTCACGACGGGACAAATTGTAAAAAAAAAGTTGTCCACACGATTGTACAAGAAAGATAACTGTTTGGGTAGATTTGAGGACATGTAGGTTCCTCATGTTTAAGAACAAAGAGGTTTTTGTTTAAGTAAAAATGAAATGTCATTTGAAATCATCAACGACGAAAATTTGAAAACTATTCAAGCGCCAGGTCTCTAGAAGGGAAACTTCACGTTGGTTTTTAATGTATACGTGATTGAGTCATGTGAAGTAGAACTCTCATGTTTTGAAGAAGGTGAAAGTGGTCACCAGTAGTCAAAACGTTCACAACTCTGCTTAAAATGACCTTAAATAATCCAATTTGAATTACAAAAATCATGATTTATCACTTTTTACATCGCTAGACTGACTTTATAGCCGTAATAGGATGGGACTTGGGTGTTGCCCCCACCCTCCCGTTTCTTTCTTTCAAATCCACATAGGAATTGATATCTAGAAAAAATTTTTATGGCCATTATCAAGCTAGGTTTAATTTCCTAAAAGGCCATTCCAGATATGCAAATCACGTTTTAATATGGCCATATCCAGCCAGATAATAACTTGATAAAAGCCCATACCAGTTATGCAAATCAAGCCATATGTGGCAAAATCACGATAGGTATGTCTTAAAAAACTCATGTTTGATATGCAAATCAACCTTTACATATGTAAAACCAGCTATGATATTACAAAAACCCATGTCGGTTATGCAAATTAAGTTTGACGAAGCCATATCAAGCGTGACAGCTTAAAATCAAACTTTGCTTGGCTAAATACAATTTCACGTGTAAAAAAAGTATGAAAATGAGTCTTCTACCAGTCAAATTTTGTTTAATTGAATGGCCTGAATTATATTTCTTCCACATTTAAACCCTCACCGGATGCGGTGTCACTCCACAACAGCTACATAAGTGTGGGAGATTCTCCTGCTTTGGGAAAGCACAGTGCTCCTGAATAGGGAAAAACTTATTCAACCCATTGTATCGGCTTGGTATCATAACAAAGACAAGGTTTGGCAATGACGGAAACCACCCAAGAACTTGCGTTCCTCAAATTCTGTGTCGGTGATATACCACCGAATAAAATGTAGCTTTTCGGTAGCTATGAAAATACACCTAACAACATTAATTTTATCATATTACATTAGATCCACAAATTTTGCAAGGGGGTTCCAAAACCAATTCGCTTCTGACAATATACACAAAGAACGTGGAGAATTATGGGTAAAATAGGCAATATGGCGACGTCCATGACCATACTGGGGAACTAGATTTTCCCTAAAGGTGCCATGGAATCCCCAAATTGTTCATATGGGCCATATTTATTCAAAATCTAATTCCAGCTTATCCTGGCTAGATAAAAATGGTATTCTAGTACATTCATATACGATATTCGTCACGGTTAAGCCTTTAGTACTGCCCATATAGTGGAGTATATAAAGTTTTGGCATTTATCTGCCAAATTTTGAGAGATTCTTCATGTAAGCCTACCTTAATCTAAGGGTGAATAGACAATAAAAGAGAGACAAATTGAATAAATACAAAGACGTCAATACGATAAGTGGGTAGCTTTTCGCTTCAGTTTAAGGTTGTCAGAGCTGAATTATATACCCAAAAAGTTTTATCTGAACAGATACATATTTTAGATCTGGTACAGATATGGGCCAGATATAAAATCTATATCTAGCCGTTATCTGGATTTTGAGTAGCAGCTTTAATTTGGTCAGAATTTGATATTTTCGAACAAAAGATAAGCTATTGTCGAACTAAAATGTTTTAAATGTATTAAATGTATGGGCAGCACTGCATATTTCCAAATGGAAGCATCGGAGAACGCTTTTGAAAGTGACCGCTGAATACAGCTTCCTAACTTAATCAAGATGGAACATTTCTAGTAATCTTTGTCTTGGCTGTTTGATTTCTAGGGCTTTATCACAAGTACTCCATCGTTCCTAACCCATTTTACCCTTTCAACGCCTTCTATCCTCCACAATAATTGACCCTCTACATCCAATTACCCTCTCTCTCTCTCTCTCTCTCTCTCTCTCTCTCTCTCTCTCTCTCTCTCTCTCTCTCTGCAGAGATAGTCTAACCTAGGCTGGTGTGCTTATAATTAAATGTTGAGATTAAATTTGGACTATGAGACAGAGTTAAGCCAGCCAAGTGGACGTCATGATAGTCACTCCGAATAATATTAAGAAGTCGACCAAAGATTTGCGTCATGAAGTAAAGTAAGTCGGTGTACAATATTCGTAAGAAATTTAGAAATCAAAGATTGAATACCACAGTATTTGGTTGATGAGTTTATTCATATTGCATCAACATAGAATACACTCTTCTTTCATTTTTGTTAATAAAAAGTTGAGTAACACCAAATATATACAATTTGTGTAAGAAAATATAAAACAATACTTAAATTTATCCTCTATATATGGTAATGTCAAGGTTATTGAATTATGACGAAAGTCGCGTTCGAATGGAGGAGGGGAGTTACCGAATCCCAGCAAACCAACACTGAAAGGGATGACATCTGAACATATAATCAGTTTAAATTTTTGCCAGAGATATCACCATTTTCTAATCTCGGCGACCTTACATAAACAAACATTTCCCCTCCCTGTAGACGTCGCCACTTTCCTCACACCACCCCATTTAGTAAGAAAACGGAACAGTTGAAATTTCTGAACATGAAAGTAGTTCAACATTTGCCAAAGATAGCATCATTTCCCATGTAAGAGCCTTACATAACCAACCATTTCTCTTCCTCAAAGACGAGACCACCTCTCTCACACCCACTCAGATAACAGGCTAGTGTGTTATTTAGATGGGGTTTAACGACACACCAACACGTATGTGTTATAAAGTGTCAGCTAGATTAAAGGGATAAAACTCAGCTTCAAAAGTAAAAACGGGGTAAAATTCAACTAAAAATTCTAGGCAAATGCAAATGCGGGAGTCATGTCAAAATTTCCTATACAGGTCACTTTCTTTGAGAAAGCCCAAAATGAGAGAAGGGTCCGTGTGATCAAATAACGTCTTAAGGTTTGGCATAGTGTAGTACTTCTGACGAATATTGGAGTATTCATAACAGTCAATAGGGAAAAAGTCCAGTAAATCATTGGAATTTCTGAACATATAATGCGATTAAAACTTTGCCAAACAAAACACCATTTGGCTTCCAAGCAACCTCATATAAGCAAAAAGGGAGGATGTTACCACTTCCCCTTAGAGGATAATCCTTGCTCTTAAAACAAGAAAAACACGTTAAAAAAAAATCGGAAAATCCTTACAATACCCCTGAGCGTATATCTCTTCAGTCGCTTAATAAAGATGGTATCATTTTGTACGTGAAAGACCCAACATGAACGAAACTTCTTACAGGAAGGCATCGTCTCTTCCCCTTAGACGACACCCCTTCGCTTGCACCCAGCCAAAAGTCCAGTCTACTGAGAAAATTCCTGTAAACTATAGAAAATCCTAAGTATAAAATCAGTTCAAAGCAGTGTTAAAAATGGTTTTTTTCTTCTGCATTTGACTGACCTTACAAAAACTTGAATGTATGACGCTGTAGGGTTTAAATAGTGTTAACGTTTTATGGTAGTAGAAATGCTAATTGAGCGTAAGGAAGATGTTCACCAACTCACCATGAAACATCAATATGAGGAAGGTTGGAGTAATGTACCGTTCAAAAGGGTCTTGTTTCGTCCGCTACAAGTTATTTACACTAATTTTCAATTTTAACAATCACCCTTTGTGAAAGCATTAACTCAGGGCCTTTTTTTAAGAATTTTTTAGTGGAGGCCATGTTACAAAAGGGACCATTTTTTCGCACTGCGCGCGAAACCAGACGCGGAGCGCGAGGTTAGCGGGTGGAGTTCAGGGGCAAAGCCCCTGTTGGGGTCCAGGGGGCGAATCCCCCGGAGGCTCTGAGGTTACAGCATATTTCATATTTAAATACAGTATCAGGGTAGGTATATTTTGGTCCATCATAGTGCAGCCATCAAATGCAAAAATTCCCAATAATTTTAGTGTATAAGGCTATTCCTCTACTCAGGCCATCATAATATTAAGTGGTTGGAGTCCATGACCTGCTTTAGGACCCCTGGTGGGGGTCCAGGGGCGAAACCCCCGGAAGCTCACACGTGTTAGCATATTTCTGGGTGAAAAATAAGTCTCAGTAAAGATATATTTTGGTTTAAAATGCATCTTCCTAAACAAATACTCCAAATAATTTTAAAATATTAGGCTATTTCTACTGTCAGGCTACTATATGTTAACTGAATTGGGGCATCTGAGGGCCGGGGCAAAGGCTCTGACTGGGGGCTTATTCCCCCAATGCCCTCCTTTGTGCCGCCACTGAGAGTAAGCGGAAGGTCACCATTGAACGGCATGTACTTTACGAAGGATTTTTTTCAGAAAAATGACTGTCTAGATTGCAAGAAGTTGCACTTTACATGGCTTATAAGTAATTTATCACATTATTTTCCTCATCCTTATCTTCCTGAGTGAAGTAGTTCAGTACTGTCTTCTAGCCTGTCAACATAAAATTGGGAAATTTGCAACATTTGAAAACAAAATTTCCCAAAAAAGGGACCATACTGGGGGGCAAATGAGCTGACTGGGGGCTGTGCATGGGCCTGGGGGGCCATGGCCCCCAGTATGTATGTTAAAAAAGGCCCTGCATTAACTTTAAATCATGGATCTAAAGTTCAAGGATATTATTCAGTTTATTACTTCCAGAGACATGATGAAAGATGCAGTACACTTTCATTTCACCCAATTGAAAACAGAGGGGTCAAAGATGATTAATCCTTCCAAACATTCGCTGTGTATGTAAGCGAGATTAAGTAAGGAGTTCGTCACTGAACCTGTAGGAAACCTCGACCAATGAACCAAACGTCCGACACTCCCTTTTTCAACCTTATTCACGGCCTTTTTTATCCAAACACTGATGTCAGTTCGATTGGTTGCTGTTTTGTAAAAGTTCCAGTAGACTTTTCTTCGTAACACTAAAATGTCGTTCTGAGAAGTCATGATAACGTTACACTAAAATTGTCCTGTGTCTCGTCTGATGAGCCGATTTCCACGATTTGAACTGAGAGTAGCTCTTCCAAAGAGACAGCTTCGTCATCTGCAAATAACAAAATAAAACGAGATACTTTTTAATGAATGAGCGAAATATTTACATTTTTTAAGGCTTTTTGTCAAAAATATATAGTGTTTTAAGTTTTGATTCAAAACGTCCCAACACCCCTTACAGGAGAGCAGAAACGACAACCGGCTATGCACCTTGTATAGATGTTTCGCTTCAAGGATTACAAGTAAACGCACAACAATATTAGAGTGTAAAACTGGAAGGGTAAGAGCCAGTACGGGAATTCGTTGAAGCAGAATTACTATGCAGGTTGAAAAGTAAGGTGTACCAACAATAGACGCTGCTAGAACTTAGTCACCCAGCCACTAAAAGTCCTGTTTACAATATCTTTTCACTTACCGCTCGTCTGGAGAAAAAGAAACAACGTCCTTTACCGCAGAGTTACTTTAACTAGTTCAAGACTATAATTTTGTCCGAGCATACACAAATTTTCGGATTTAAAACCGTGCTTCTTTCAACATCAACCTTGGAGCTAGGAGAATTCAATTTGAAGACAAAGTTTTTCGAAGTTAACTTCTTACATTTAGACTGAAAGGTTAACGTAAGTTTCATTTTCGGAAGGATGGAAAACAGTCACTCGAGGAGTTTATTTCCGTGCAAAAACTTACACTGATTTGAAATACAGGTACAGAAAATCTCCAGATTATTGCAGAAATTTGCAATTATTGCGTTGAAAGACAATTAGTTCCGCAAAGTATAGGGAACTAAGAGCACGATCACTTTTGGGGTATTTAATCTCACAAATTTTAGTAAACAACGGGCCCTTACATGGCTACGATTCACATGTCTGATTTCCAGCAGACATCTGTTAATACTGATCTATTATCTGTATTTCACTTCAAATGAAATGCTTACGTAATAGCACAAAAAAAATTTAACTGTCCTTTAAGTTTCTAGAATAGAGATTTAGGGTACTCCAAACCTTATCAATAACATTTGCACCTCTAAACATGTCATTTGAACTTTCGATCTCAGCTGATACGGTGAGATACGGGCCAATCCTTTCGCCTAAGTCGTTCCGGGCCATAATGTTACGTATCACCGCGAAAAGCATATAACCTACCATGTAATCTTATCGTGAAAGTTCGAATTTGCATTCTTCCAGGAGCATGTAGTTCAGAATGTGAATACTTATTCAAAATTTATTTATGTCAGTTAAATAAAAGGAGGTACCCTATCCATTGGTAATTTCAGGTACCGATATTGCGTCTTTAACCCGAAGCACATACACGGCAGGGTATAGTTCAAAGTGTGACTAAAAAGCTCCCTCCAACACCTTCCCGACTTTTTCCCCTGGGAAATTCCTATGAAAAAATTTCAGTTGGGACAATATCCAGCTTGATAAACTCCTAATATTCTGGGAGGGTAGAGGTTTCTAACGAGTAGTTGTCATGGTTAGAAATTGCCAGGGTGGGAACTTCCCCAGGTTAGTTGTCCAAGGAAGTTTTTCAGGGATAAGTTGTGCAAGGGGCTGTTGTTCGGGAGCTATTTCAAAGAAGCTTGTAACTTACCATTTCCATCCGTGTAGCTATAAAGGTCTACAAAGTCTCATACACTCGTCTTTTTGGAAAAATCCACCCACTCGGATGCATCAATCATATCGTCACTGTTTGTATCTATTCTGCGAAATAGCTGTTTAACTTGTGTGTCCTTTGGATCCTCTTTGGTATTACGCGGCCTGCGAAAGAAAAGACGTGCTTGTCATGATTGAGTCATTTTCATACCTTAAAATCACTACCTAGTACCTCCAAGATTATTTGCAATAACAGTTCCTGTTTGTCAAGGTCCCTTTTTCATCTCAGTTTGAAAGGAATAAATGGGACTGAAATAATGATGGTACGAATATTTATTTGAACCACTGGTGCGCAAAGTAATCGTTTAACTACATCAATGAAGACATCGTAACGTAACTTCAAACGCTTAAAAATCAATCGTTGTAAAGAAATATAGTGATAAATTTTATGTTTTAGTACTTTAAAGCAATCGACGAGGAAACATTTAGGTACTCAATTCCTTGGGGTCATCCGTTACAGGTACCACATCTTGATACCAAGATGGCATCATTTTTCTGCAAGTGCACTACCGACTGTCGAGGGTCTGGAACTCTCAGGGTTGGGTTAGTGAAAGGCTTGCGTTAGAACCAAAACTTACGTGTAAAGGGCAATTGCCTTTACCCATCATTTGAATCTATGTACATATCTGAGCATGCAACATCCTAAATGTCGTCAACGATGTGTTAAATTTAGGGAAAATATCTTCTTGATGTTTCTGCGATGGTTGCTTGAAAAATCTTGAGAAATATTGACGGGGAAATAAAATAACGTCGAATAGAATCCATTGATATGTGGGCCTTTTTGATCGAAAGCGGTTGGTAAAATTTTGCCTGGGTAAAATATTTTAAGTAAAGTAAGATGCCCCACAACACAAAACTGTATCACTGGTGGAAGAGAAGCCAATACAAATTTAGAGATGGGAGGAACGCTTTTGTCCACATTTTGAAACATTCCTTATCATATACCATAATATTTTAAAAGTTTATCACAGGCATATATTAATCACTTTCTAGCGTCAAAGACGAAAATTACGATTAAGATTTTCTCGTGTAAAGTAAATACATACCCCATTACTTTACGTAAACATTCACAGTGACTTTTAAATAGGACGCTTTTCGTGGGTAGGATTTACCCCAGGAAGTTAAATTTTGGTAAATTCAAACACCTAGCGGTACAGGTATTGTTCCGTTAAAGCAAGCTGTTAAAAAGTTAATAATAACATTGGTGACTTGTGAAAAGCAGTTACACAGTCAAATGTAAATTGAATAAAGTCTTACCTCAAAAGAAGCCCAAATCCACTCTCTCCAACAATTATAGGATCTTCTGCCTCTCGACGACTCTTTCGGCCTTGGGTAGATTTGGGTTTTGTGGACTTCGTATCACATCCATCTGTCGCTGCTACAAACGTAAGGAACGCAAAAACATAGATGACAAAACGAGGAGACATCTTGATATTAAAGAAGAGTCGTGTACGCTGTTGAGTGAATAAACGGTTGTGTCGGTTTCAGACTCAAACCAAGAACTGCCCTTAGCAGGTGTAATTTCTGATATTTATTGGAATTGATTCCCAGGCAGTTCCCAGAAGCTAGACATACTCTTGTCTGCTTTTGCGTAACTTTGGGAATACCCATTGCTATTATTGACAAATGACAGAAATGCTATCGGGTCACATCCTGCATAAGTTCAAACTCTGATATTTTGAAGGGAAAGTGACCCTGTCTAATATTTTAATGTTCCGTTTTAATACAGCTGCATGAACTAGTACCTTATTTTTAATATTCTACAAGATTGATTGTTTCTTGGTAAGTACAAAATATAAAATTCCCCCGAAAAATTTGGAGATGAAATTAAGTCATCTTGTGTTACGTTGCCAGTGGGATACAAAGCAGGAATGAGTGCAGCCATGGCCTGCCCCAACTTTAAAACAAGATCATCTTATTCCAAAATCCAACCAGACTTCACATTCCTGCTCCACCTCCATGTGTACCGAGGCAAAATATTTCAATCGTAATTGTCTTAATGACACTTGGCTAAGAACATTTGAAAATTTTAAAATTTGGGGTTTGTATTGGAGAACCAGATGAACATTTTGAGGTTTATTGATAAGAAGAAAAATTGGAAATATTTTGTTTCTCTTGAAGAATTTCCCCTCTAAGAGTTAATTCAAGGCGACCTATTATCGTTAAGTATTTTATACTTCCTTGTACCCATTGAGATTCATTCAGTGGTACCTGTTGTAAGAATTGAAACCTTTATTATGACGTGAGTGGCAAATTTTGTTGCCATAAATTTCTATTTTTTTTAGCAGGTCCCACTACTTGGCAAGGTCAAGACAACAATTGCAAATTCTCCCTGAGGAATTAAATATTTCCCGATTTGTAATGTTTTCATTGTTAATGTCATCTGTATTACAAAATATGTTCTACTCAGATCTCAAACAGTAACACAGCTATGTTTACAAGACAAAATGAACCACAGGAACGTGAAAAGCTTTTCTAGTCTGGCTGGATGATGTCACATGTGATACCAATGTAGGGAAGTTAACGTACCGCGAGGAAGTAACTTTTCCTAACGATATCTCAAATAAATTAAATCCTCAATAATCTGGCCTATGCCAGTAAAAGTTCTCCATAGTAAGTTTACTTCTAGCCCCTTTTTAAGTCCAAGAGATTGTTTGATACAACTCCCAAACAACGCTATAGCAGCTTGCACGGTGTTAAATTGCTAAAGGTCAAGCCCACACAGTATTGAGTGGGCAAAACATGCTGACAACACAACTGACTGCATTGCGTTACCATTAATCAAGGCAAAGCTGAGGTATGATCATATTCCCTAAGTATGTTTGGAGCAAAGTTTAGGGCTTTTAATGTTTGTTCCATTTCCTATACTAGTGTGGAAGAAAGCCCTTGCTTGTGAGTAAACACAGAAAGCCCTTGTGTGAAGCTTCATAATTTATTCTTCCCAAGTGGCATAACTGAGACTAACACTATGATCAAAGAAATAATGGGAGTCAGACGGAAGCTGGTAATTGTAACATTTGCACAAACAGATAAAAATACCTTTTTCATGACGTAAGTAGACTAAAACAATCAAAGAGTAGGATGCCATTTCTCCTTCGATAAAAACCACAAGGTAAAAGGATATAAATTGTCATGAATAAAATGGTTTCATCAGCTAGAACCGCTGTTCCATAACAACATGGCTTTGCTATTTCCATGTTTGAATGTAAATAGAGGGAGCCAAACACACATCCTTGCTAAACTCTAACTACTCCGACCGGAAGACAACATTTAAGCTTAATCAACGCCTACACATAATGCGTTACTTGCGTTATTGCTGGTGAACTTTGCCGATTTTCAATCTAGCTAGTAATTTAAGAAGTTTTTAAACTCCAGATGCCCCGTATAATTGTACAGTTATTAAGTTCCTGATACGTAAACAGTCAGTCAATACTTCTTCGTTTGATGAATGTTGAAACATGAAGTAGTAGACTTGAAGGTAAGTCTAAGTAAAGGCTTTATTCTTATCTTTGAATCCCTAAGGTTTGAGTTACATTATACCCAATTCTTATATCTGTGGTTTTTCTTCCTAATTTTTTAGACTGAGGCCTATTTCTACCTGTTTACTCATGAATAAAGCCTAATGATGAGATTTATAAATTCATTACTGCTACAACGTTAGTTTCTGTTGAATTTAAAAGCAAGCGGCAAGTCCTGGGGAAGTGCAATTCAAGCGGAAAGTATTTGATGAGTTTTAGAGCAAAGGAGTGAATCTTTAGGACAAGTTCAATTTAAGTCGCAAGTCTCAAAATAATGTGAACAGAGTCGAACTCCAATCCATGTGTTTTACTTTTTTACCATACTCTGCCGATTTGTTGTTGCTTTTTCATTTATACAATGGTGAATTTTTCCAACATTTTGACAATTGACCATCAACAGACATGCATTCATGTATTAAATAGAAGCCATTTGAAGTTGAAGGTCACTTTTATGAGCTTATAATTTTGACATGGTCTTTGAGTTGTCCTTCAAGTAAAAAGAATTTACTTTATGTGTCAGTCAGATGGTTGAGTATACTTGTTAATGTTGAAATTAATTCCCTTGTCACTACATAATTTCTTCTTTGTGTCATAGAATGTAACCGTTGGTGAATTTTAAACCACACCCATCCCATAAAAGCATACTTACTAAAAGAGACAATTGAACCTTGAAAAACTAGGCAAAACTATTTAAAGCTCATCTTGTAAGTTCTATGAGAGTATTGAACTTCTTTTCCTCTCAGGTTTAGAGAATTCTTAAAAATTTTTGGCTACCACTGCAATTGGTTTTGTTCGAGATCGGGCTTATATACTTAAAAAGACTATAAAATACACTGAATGTCATGACATTCTGTTGATCTATAGACCTCATACATATCACTTAAAAGAACAGAAATTGTCCCTTCAACTTCACGGTAGAAGGCAGTAGCCATGAATACGTGAGTCGTGTTCTGTTTCATTTGATCGGTTACCCGAAACCAACCAAAGGACAAAACAAGGGGTCAAGGGCCAATTTTCTTGAGTTTGCTGCTTTATTAATAGAAGCCTCCGATTATTATAGTTTCTCAGTCCGTCATTTCTTTGGTGACTAGCGTATGGTTTTTTTTCAGTGTGATATTTGTTCCATTTGAACATGACCACAAAGAACATACGAAACTTTCTTCATCTGCCACGCAGTTTCTTTGACTACTTTATGAACTTTCACAACTGTTATAGTAGTCACCCCTGTCGAATTCAGGTTTTGGAGGAAGTAGCTCATTCGTGAGGGCAAAATCCACACATATGAGCTCCAAAAGTGCTCCACAGCAGGAAGTGGCGACCTATACGGATTCTAAATTTGAGGAGTGGTTTCTCAATGTGGACCCTTATAGGGATCGCAACCTAGATCACAACTGACCTTAGCTTCAAAAGTTTTGAGCTGAAAAGTTGACTATTTAATCGCACAAGATAACAGGGAAACGCACTCTACCTCACAAATTTGCAGCACTAGCTCCTCGTCTTCCAGGCTTTCACTGCAATTATAGGGAGGAAAATTGCCTTACCAACCACCCTAGATTGTTGGAAATGACATCCTTAAAAAAACTTGTATATACAACTATGTGTACCATGCATGATCTTCACCAGTGCAGAAGAAACCTTGGGATCACAAATGCTCTAGATTGAAGGAAATCCCACGTAAAGTACAAAATTTTAACTAGACTTTTGCGTCCACCATGTGAGACTCAGCAGTTGACCTTTACGCGGTATGTAAGCAAATGTGGATTCTTAATGCTCTAAATTGCACTCAGGGAACTGGACGTAAAACATTTCCGGGCTCCTCGAATCTTTCGCCGGCCATATTAATGAACGTCGCTCCACCACTTGAACGCCTAGGGTTTACACATGTCAACCTAATTCCACCCACACATGGAAATGAACTTGCTTCCCCGCCGACATCAAGTTATCTAATATAATGAACTTCTCAGCTCTAAATAAACCATTTATCCCTATTTCTAGTGATCCATGCCTGGCCTTACTCTTTGGTTTCTAAACATATTGTCATGTTAAAGCTTCATTTCTGTCAAGAGTTGGGACAAAAGATGGTGAAAGGGTATCACCGAGTTCGTATTAGTCAGGTTAGATGTCGAGATCTCTTCTTGGCTCTGCACTGTAACGTCGTCGTAAAATAAGGGTATGACTTTTTAATTGCATTTCAATTTCGGCCTTATAGTCACTCCGATTGAGAATCGCTATACCCATGCCTTTGTAGAAAGGTTTCATCACAATCGTGCGGTCTTTGGCTAATTGGCGTAGCGCAATTTCCTCAGCCTTTGACACATTACTTTTGGCATTTTTGATCGGGATTTCAGCTAATTCCTTTTTTGTAGCTTCGAGATAGTCCCGACTATATGTCGAATATATCTGACAGGGGGTGGAGCCCACAAGACCCCGTACCTCTTTCTATGTGTATGTTACTCACTTGGTTTTTTGTAAGGATGTTCATCATATACATGGAAGCTGGAATAAGACTTACGATAGGGCGTAGAAATAACTAGAAGCAAAATGTTCCAACAAAATATTACAAAAAATCGAATTGTTATTCTTGAGTTGATTTTATTCATGTATTATATCACTACAATCACCCTTCGCTTGACGTGGTTTATGAGAGGTCGAGCAGAGGGTGGATCCGTGGGCTCATATCTAATTTTCCAAATTTGGAGGATGATTCTTTGAGTTTTGGGATCTTGTATGGTCTCTAATTGTTTTCGACCATTTGAAAATTATAAACGAAAACCTTAAAGAAAATGTCTGGGCTATCACCGCCCATAGCCCCCGTTTCCAAAAGCCCTGCTATGTCAATGTTTAACATGTACACAGCACTTAAAGATGTTCCGCTACCTAGTTCTTGTTTGCTTTGGTTCCCTCATCTCTTATCCTTTAAATCCTGGATCAGCCTCTAGATAATTATATACATTCATACAAATATAAAACCATTATGTAACTATGAATATTAACATGTTATATTATGAGACAATGTATGAATACTGATAAATGTACACTCTTTTCTTGGATATAAAAATGTAGACTGTTCTTTGGTGATATCGGAAACAGAAAGATGTATTCTTAAGACTGCTTGTTTTTACAAAAAGTAGGCGTATGGGACATATTGTCCTGACCCAAACTCTCTTCCCCAACAAAGAAACATACAGTTGCCATTTTTTTCCAAGCTAAATTTGCCATTTTCAGGGTAAAGTTCATGTCGTGATTATTGTGACAATTAGGAAAACTTTCAGCCCAAATATCGTCGGCAACCTTTTGATATGTGTTCCTATTTACCTATGACCATAAATGTGAGACATTGAGATAAATTGTATTAGGCTGGTCGTCTATAAATTGGACAAATACATGTGACAACTGGGTCAGATATTAGTTATTGTCTACTGTTATTGTCTACTGTATTACGTAAAGCTTGACATAACCGTATTGTAACGAAATTCATTATGATCTTGCTTGTGAGGTTGCAACTTTCTTAATAAGCGAGAAAATGTTGTCAAGGTTATTCCTTCCAGACACATGGCAACATAGACATCATACACAAATTATTAAATTTGATGGTTGTTTCGTGAAAAAATCATCCCATGTGCAGACCACCATCATTTGTAAGAAATTCCTTGTGTAAGTAAACAATGTTCTTGCTGTTCTCGACGATTAATTATTAGCTAAGTCGAACAAGTTTTTTCACTTCTCAAAAAAAAATTTTATCACGTGAAAACACGTGATAAAAATTTTTGTGCAGTGGTCAATTACACTGAATATAAATCAAAGTTTTCTTTCAAATGATACAAACTTGTTCAAAAGTATTTATATGCCTAAAACATCCTTAGCCGGTCACTTTAATTTCCTCCAATATTTAACATCAAATTACTGAAACATTACAACAAAAATAAATTGATATTATCTTAATTTTAATATAGAAGTTTCGCTTTAGTAATTTACTTTACAAGATACACCCATTAACCCTGGTCAGAGGGTTTTGCCTTCTTTTTCCTTTGGATACCCCGAAAGAAACCTCTGAAAGACATCATTGAACGCATTCTTCCAATCCACCGGTAAGGGTTGTCTGACTGGTCAATACTTGTACTCTATTGCGTCACTGTTGCATGCTGTACAACACCTTTCGATAACGTAACAGCATCTTCCTTCTCTACTGCTTGATTCATTTCTACAATTTGAACTGAGAAAAGTTCATCCAAAGAGAGAGCTTCGTCATCTGAGAGTAAAAAATAAAACAAGATGCTGTCCATAAATGAACGAAATAGTTGCAATTTCAGGTTTTCCCCTCAAAAAGTGGATTGCATCTTTAAATATAGTTTACTCATAATCAAACTTCCCAACGTCGGAAGCCAAAAGGTAAAAATGGCAGCTCATACTCAGCACTAACACACTTGTTGATAATGGTATAGAGCCATCCTCGCTGTCGCTTGAGAAACGTTGAATAAATCAGAGAAGATTAAACATGGCGTTCTTATAATCATTGCGACCTGTGTCACAAGTACCACACAGCTTTCTCACTTCAAATGAAACCTTAAATGCAACAACCTCGTAAGGATACCACTGTAAACGTGAATGTCATTCGTTAAGTACTGTTAGTGGAGAAACATTACTAAATTCCTAAGAAATTTATTAACTCGGTGATAGATCTCTTCATCCCACTAGCAGCATTCTTAAGTTTGTGTACTTTGATATTACTAGACCAAACGAGATGACATTCAACAAATATCACAAAAATTTTCAGTTGTGGTCGAGCATCTATTTCATAATCACGTTTTTTATTTACAGTACACAAGGTTAAACTTTATCTTCCTGTTTCTATGCAAAACCTACCATATCAAGATGACGATCGTTGAAAATGTTTGAGCAGTTGATAAGGTGTTCTCACAGTTTTTTAAACATTACAGTAGGTCATCATATGTTTAATTAAGTGAGAAAATTAATACAAAAAACTTGATTGCTGAAGTTCAACTTACCATCTATGTCCACATAGCCAATCAGTTCCACGAAGTCCCAAATACTGGTATCTTTGGAATAATCCACCCACTCAGCTGCCTCAACTACACCGTCGCTGTTTGTATCGATTGTACGAAATAGTTGTTCAGCTTTAAAGTCTTTTAAAGCCACCTTGGTATTACGGGGTCTATAGAAAACCGTCAGATATTGAAATTCCATTATTGTTATAAACAGTAATAAGAACAAGACTTTCACATTTTAGTATTTACATTTAAGTAAATCTTTTCATGTTAATGTTCCATGTATCTGAATTAGTGAATTGTAAAGACAGGTAAGAAATCGCCTCAAGTTTATGTGAAAAAGAACGGTGTCAGATTCGTTACAGGAGGTACAGGCTTACTTTTACAAAGCCAGAAACCGAAACCTTTGGTCACATATTTTTGTGCCAGGAGGCAAATATTATTCATACATTTTGGTATCAAGATCAAGCTGTTCATAGAAGCACTATTTATCATGAAGTGCATTTCAAGAATTACTTGCTGCATTTCTTAAATCTATCGACAAATTTTTCATGTTTTACAATCCAGTGAAATAGGAAAGTACAAATTAATAAATGGCGAAGACAATGGTAGCAACATGTATTTGGTACTGGCGGCTTGTGCAAGTTAATATGGTTTACCTTATGCAAATAAAAGTCGAATATACACCAGTGTCTTGCACAATTTGGAGTTGATGGGGACTTAAGTTTTAAGACAATTAATGATGGTCTTTAAAAGTTTTAATCCTTCACTTTAATAGACAAATAGAGTTATGCTAATTTAATGTTAAGTGTTATGGTTTACTGCCGTTAAACATGCAGGTCAATGAAAGATAATTCAAGTAAGATAACCTCTTAATATATCTGGATATGTTATGCGTTTCTTTCCAAATATCATGATAGACACTTCAGAGAGAACAGAATTGTGGAGATATTATATACGAGAACCATTTCAAGTTGTAGATGAAACAAAAGATAACCACATCATTGCCTTGTATTATGGGCTTCAGAATACTGCATTTTATGTGGTATAAATTTGTGTACTCCATTAACCTAGCCAGCCATTTTCCATATAGTGTTGGACGGCGTAAACCCCTCATCCGAACCACATCCAAATGTCCACTAGTATCGCCTCACAACTTCTCTTTATACTGTGTCGCGCATTTCAATTTAACCTGGACATCTTAATCAATTTGATCAATGGTCTTTTGGGCATCTGTAAATACACCCAATTAACTTAAGAGGAAAAATACCCACTTTTCTTGAGAGAAGCTTTTCAGTGTACAGATTGTTCATCTAGTTACGTTTAGACAAGCTGTTGTACCTTCATTAAATTAGGAATTTATGGAAAGCAGTTGTGCAACGAGCAAAGTATAGGCCTGTATATGGAATAAAATTTTACCTCAAAAGAAGTCCAAATCCACTTTCTCCGATAGTTATGGGAGTGTCAACCTCTCGCCCCTTTCGCTTTTTATCGGTGTTGGGTTTCCCCGATTTCTTGTCACATCCTTCACTCACGGCTACAAATATAAGGAAGGCCAAAACTAGAAAATTGATCGAAGAGACATCTTGATATTGAAGATGATTTGCCTGTACTGTTGAGTGACTAGACGGTTGTGTCCGCGTCAGATTCAGGTCAAAGAATGTTTCTTACAGATGTTACTCTGACATATTTATCTAGTTGAAGAGTACGCAGACCCACGTCCGCCTAAAACATGCTGTTAATATATCTGCATGTCGAGCAGGGAAAACGGAAATGCCCACATGCAATTATTGAAACATGATAATGTGCATTTATGTCACATCCTGAAAATTTTGTCCTTATCCTCTCTTAAAAAGAAAGTAATATTCTCATATTTTAAATAATTACTACCGTTGTGGATTAGCAACTAGTTCCTTGTTACATGACATTTCACAGGTTTCCTCAATGGGTAACACATACTCCTAAAATAAATTAAGGCGAGCCATGGGGGTTACACTTCAGCTCTAAACGAATGGACAGACCACTGTACAAACCTAGAAAAAACAGTGTAAACCCGAACTCTAGAAACAAACAGTGACAATTCGAACTAGAAGTCGTTTTTGGTTGGTCTTGTTTGTCTAGGACAGACTATTTGGTAGCCTGCGAGGCTATGAGAACAATGTCTTCTTTGGTATCGTGTCGTTTTTCCCATTTTACTTAACCTAGGAAAACGAAGATTACCGGCGATGCAATTGGTTTTAGTTTTTGACTAACAAATAACATTCCCAAAATTGACGTTCCAGTCTTTGTTCTCACACGTTATCTCTGAAAGAGGCTCGTCTGAATATCTTAATTACTTTTCCATACACCTTGCGACCTTTCAGTTTTCAATGTATTGTAGAAATCTCATCACCTTTGCTTCCGTTACTAAGCCCTGCTTCGGTTCTCCAACAATACGAGTTGATATCCGCCTAATGCAAGTGTTCGGTCACTATAGGTGGTTTGGCCTAGGAAAAAACCCCACTGCCTTGGTCTCTGTTGATCTGAGTATAGTCTAGATATCAAAAACTAGACCAATTCAGACCTTTGTTTGGTACCTTGTCTTGTAATTTCTTTTAAAAACATCATTTGAAAGTTATTTATTTTGATCATAATGTGAATGCAATGGGTTTCCATTTCGCAATTTTATTACAAGCACAGTTCAACCTCATTGGAAGGGCTGCGTTCACGCCTTCCGTGCCATAAGATATAAGCATGATTCCCGGGTTAACAGTCACAAATTTACATCTAAGAACTTGTTCTGCAAAACGATACGCCTAGAATGTTTATATACCCACAATGAAAGGTTTCGAAAAAAAAGCATCATTTTTCAAGGACGTAAATTAAAATTTTGGATGAATTGTAAATACTTTGACGTTCAATTGAAATTTAATTTGTTAATGATAAGCTAAGGGAACACCCAATGGCGACACTATGTTTTAAATAAAAAGTGTTGTTTTTATTATCTCCATTGTTGCACAAATCTGGAATAAGTTTCCAGAGCCGTAGTGTCATCCAAACTTTCTAAACAACAGAGGTGGAACTATTTAGCAAGCTAAAAGAGATCAGGCAATTAAAATTCTACACAAAAGAGTGAAATAGCACAGCTCGAAATAAAAAAGAAGAGTCATGCCGTCTTAACTATGTAGTAGACGGTTGGGGAGTTATCATCCTTTAATACTGGTCACATCACTGGATATATGTAAGGTAACTCTAATATAATGTTATAGTTACAATTCAATGTTAATAGTCAGCCAAGAACGGCTTTTGATGATGCAAAGAGAGCATTTTATGTGCTGCAAGGTTTCATGGACGTTGCATCATGAATATAAAGTACAGACAGTCCATCGAAGACCATGGCTATCAAGGATAAAACAGACCGACCTAAGTGTCATTATGTCTTCCAAACCTTCCAATTTTTGTTTCTTTGAAACATATTAATTTGCCACAATTGTAACACGATGCAATGTTTTTAACTAAGACGGTCAAAATACGTAAGCTACTTGTATGCAACACAATTTGGCTAACGCTGTGAGAATTTTTATGTCCCCAGTAAAGTTTTTTGGATGAATGTATTTGAAGAGAGTGGGTTATGGAACGAAATGCCTATCTAAGGGACGTCAGACGCGAAATTGATTGTTACCGAATGACACCATGGTTTAGTTTAACAGGTGACTGAATTCACACTAAAAGGGCACTTATATGTGTGATAAAGTCGAGCCATGGACAAAGGCCCTGAAACTATAGTAGGTGACTAAAAAGGTGAATGACTCTTGCCCTGGTAGCTACGTACATGATTACATAATCGGTTAAAATTAAAATCGTGCCAAGGACGAAATCTGCATTATTAAATATGGTACCAGAAATTTGGACCTCTCTAAGTTGAGTACGTCAAACCCCATTACTCAGGATGGATATAAAACCAACACAGCAGACGGTATAACGCCACAACGATGGCATATCAAAATACATCAGATGAATCGACGAAAGCCTGTAAAATGTTTTCTACGTAAGATTTCTAGAGTCAGAGTGCTTCATCAATTAACTTCAAGTTAATGATTTTAAACTTGGACCCAAACCCACCTGATAAAGGAAAAAGAGAAGTATAAAGCTTTTTCAAGAAGCAGGACTTCCTAATAATAATTAATGCAGTGCACACTAAAAAAGTAGTTTTTATAAACCTTTCACAGTTATCCTAATCGTTTCCGAAGTCAATTTGTTTTAAACATAGAATGACACGATGATTAAAATAAAACATGAAAGAGAAAGTGCTGATATGCCTACACATCTTCTCAAGTTATGACTTCCGCATTCATTATTATCGTATGACATAATACTTTGGATATTGTTTATGAAATCAGTCTCTGTCAGTTAGTTGAAATAATCTTACGAGCATTTAATTTATTTTTTCTGTTTCGCGCCATTCCGCCAATGATAAAATCATTTTACTAGTCGGTAATTTCGCTTACTTGATCTCACATTGAGTAATTGAAAAGAGGACCGGACCACATCAGTGCCCTTTAAGGTCCTGAAACATCCCTACGTTTAAACGTTTTGCACTCATCGAATTTTCCTGCTACAGGGCAAAAATTTTAGATAGTTTCAACTGAGTTATTTTTGGTCAAATTTTCTTTAAACGCCACTGAATCTCTCAGTCATAAAGCATCTCTTTCGATATCCCCAACTCCAGTCCCACCCCTACTCCCTATATCAACCAGCCTATTGTTCTACATATTGTTCAAAATGGAATATTTGTTCAAAATGTCCATTTGCATGTTATAACACCATACTTCTCTGCCACCCGAAGCTCTTTCATGACGTTCACAAGCTTTATCCGATGTCCACAACTTTGAATATATCCAGAGGTTTCAGGCACGTCGGCCCCTGGACCCAATAATAATCCCTAAACCTTCTACTTGGAATCCATGAGAACGGACCTCTTACCGCATCATCTTCCAAGGCGTCTCCAACATCATATAATGCTACCTACTTGGGTACCCATTACAAAATATTGTGGCCCCAGTTTCCTCCACTTCAAATTATCTGGCTAGTAGTCTACTAAATCTTTCGAATAAAATTCCCCGACTGACTGTTATACTCTAAAAAAGTCCTGTTTAAACTAAACCGAAAACGGATAAAATAGGCTCTTACCAAAAAAAATGATAACAAATTGACAAGTTTCGGTTCAAAACTAACCATTTTCTGTTCAAAATGAACCAATTCTAGTCAAATATTTGACCAGGGTTCCATTCAGTGCCTAATTAAAGGAATTTGATTTAAATAGAGTGTACGCCAGATTGTGATTCTGTCTGTCCTTATCTTTTATGAACCTGTACAGACTCAGTCAAATGCATAGGCGTAGGATGTTCATCTTAGGAAGTTGAGCTTAGGTTATCCATTTTTTTCAAACGCCATACTGAAAGGATGGTATAAGATGTCCTCCTCCCTTTCGGGAAATATCTGAATATTTGAGGGTTCTCAGGTGCAATTTGGTGCAGCTCATTGTGCAAATTTTAAGCAAAAGTAACGCAAATTTTGACATTCTTTCTAAGGGAGTTATCGTCCTTGCATTGCGTGGGGAAGCATATTTACGCCGCAAAACTTTTTTGACTGCGGATTAACATCCACCCCCCCCCCCACCGGCTTCCTTCGCCTATGGTCAAATGAATGTTGAAAAGATATTTTAAGGTGAACAACCAAATTTTTAAAACACTTTGATTAGAATGCAAAGAAGCTATTTTTGTTTTCAAATTTGTTTTTAACTTATGGTAACCAAGTATTCACTGCAGTGGGTGGCGCTTTTATCTCCTCTGCTCTAGTTAATCCATTGTAAGTGTGGAAAAATGCATGGGGGCAATAACAATATAATGGCTATTGGTATAAAAGGGCATAAGGCGCCCAGAGAGTGGCAATGCCCCCCCCCCCCTCTTTACCAGGCATAGGGTTCAAAAGGATATCAGAATGTGTGGGATATTCATAAATTTGTGTTAAGTTTAATGAAATCTGTACGGTAGCTAAGTTCAACTATCTGACTTTACTTCGCAGGAAAGAAACAGATCCCATCACTTGATATGTGGTGGTTTCGAAAGAAGAAAACCCACTGCAGCCATTTAAGATGTATTATGATGAGTTTTAGGTGTGTCAAAAACATTTCTAGTGAACACGATTTCTCCAAGGTAACCTTAGGGATTTCATATAGATTTGTGTTGGATAGCCAACATTGAGCACAAAACAACTTTGGTATGGTTATAATCAACTATCATGTGGGTCATCTTGTGAGCATGATTATCTCAAAAAGGCAAACTTGACGAATCTGACACGGAAGGAACTCTTTTAAGTGGAGGGCAAAAGTCATTTAGAGTCACGACAGGTCAAATTATAAAAAGTTGTGCTCACGATTTTACAAGAAAGATAACTGTTAGCCTAGTTTTGAGGACATGTAGACTCCTCAAGTTTAAGAACAAGAGCTTTTTTTAGTGAAATGAGAAAATTGAAATGTGCTTTGGAACCACCAAAAGACGAAAATGTGAAAACCGTTCGAGCACAAAGTCTCTAGTAGGGAAACTTCAAAGTAGTTTTTGAGGTAGTATGTGAAAGACATGTGAAATACGAGAACCCTCGTGTATTGAAGGGGGTGAACGTGGCCATTAGAAGTCAAAATGTCCACAACTCTGGTTAAAATCTTCTCCTTACGAATGAATTCAAATATTACAAATTTTTATTATAAAAACCAAGATATATCACTGTATACAGTGCTAAAAATAGACTGACTGTGTAGTTGTACTGGGATGGTGCTTAGGTGTTTCCCCGCCCTCCCTTTTCTTTCTTTCATATCCACACAGAAGATGATATTCTGGAAATATTTGGGTAAAAATTTATCCAGTCATTATCATGCTAGGTATAATTTTCTAAAAGGCCATCCCAGATATGCAAACCACGTTTTATGTGGCCTACCCAGCCAGATAATAACTTGATAAAAGTCCATGCCAGTTATGCAAATCTAGTCTAGCTAGGTATGGCTTGAAAAAAACTGGATATGAAAATCGACCTTTCGATGAACTATATCTAACCAGCTATGACTTTATAAAAGCCCATACCGGTTATGCAAATTACCGGCGCAACGTAGCCACATGAAGCCAGATAGCTTAAAATCAAACTTTGCTTGGCTATACACAACTTCACGTGTATTACAAAAGTGTGACCATGAGTACTCTATAAGTCAAATTATCCTTAATTTATGGCGTGAATAATATTTCTTCCACATTTAAACCCTCACTGGATGCGGCATCAGTCCAAAACTGCTACATATTATTTATTAACTGTTTAAACATTTGCTTATATTTATCTACTAACCCAGTGTATGGGAATGAGTACATGATCTGTGCATGTGGGGAAAAAAGCATTTAGAACTCAAAATTATATTCTTCATAGTTTACGCAGTTTTGAACAGACTCATCGAGCTGCGGACTGCGTATATTGTTCTATTTGAACCAAAGGCTAACCAATGTACATATTGCACTATAATTACATAATATAAGAAGTATTTTCTGTTCCCTAATTCAAAAAATGACAACGTTATTAAACAACAATAAAATTTTACATGGGGCTGTCTTTTAGGAAGCCAGTAAAGAGAGTTCTTGTTCCGTCTGCTTTTTTGGTTGAGTCTGATCAAGACTTCTAGCTTCTCAAGCAGTTGTTTGGTTATACATCTCCTCGGTTCTTTGCAGTCAAAACCGTAGCCAAGGGGATCAGGAGGGGCCTCCTAAAAGCGTTTCATTTTGGATCAGTCCGGATGATTCTTCCTCTTGGGGGAAGTACGGTTCTCCTGAATAGGTTAAACTTATGTAACCCTTTGCATGAGCTTGGTAGCAAGGTTTGGCAAGAAAGGAAACCACCCAAGAACTTGCGTTTTTTCTCAAATTTGGTGTGTTAAACCAACTTCTAAAACGTAGCTTTTCGGCGGGTAGCCATGAAAATACACCTAACAATATTCATTAAATTCCATTGCATTACATCCACAAATTTTGCAAGAGGGTTCCAAAACTCATTCGCTTCTGATATTGTACACAAAGAACGTGGAGAATTGTGAGTAAAATAGGCAATATGGCGTTGTCCATGACCAATTTTTCTCACGTACTGGGAAACTACATTTTCCGTAAAGGTTGAATCTCCTTAACTGTTGTTATAGGCCATATTTAGTCCAGCTTATCCTGGTTAGATAAAAATTTATATCCTGGCACATTCATATACGATATCCGTCACGGTTAAGCCTTTGTTTGACAGTATGAAAGCTTATTTGTGCCTTTTTCGGCTCATTTTGTCTTAACAAGATAATCTTTGGTATTGCCCATCTTATGGAGTATACAAAATTTCGACATTTATCCGCCAAACTTTGGGAGATTCTTCATGAAAGCGTACCTTAATCTGGGATGAATAGACACCAAAAGAGGAATGAATTGAATAAATACAAAGACATCAATAAGGTTAGTGGGAAGCCTTTCAATAAGATTAGTGGGTAGTCTTTCCGTTCTAGGTTGGCACAGCTAAAGAATATATCCAACAATTTATATATGGACAGATACATATTTCAGATCTGGTGCAGATATGGGCCAGACATTAAATCTATATCTGCTATATCTGGCCTGTATCAGGATTTAAGGTAGACTCTTCTGTTTTGTCAGCATTTGATATTTTCGAGCAACATATGGGCCATTGTAGAATAAAAATGCATTAAATGTATGGGCAACACTGCTCATACTCTCCCAAGTTAAAGCAGTCGAGAACGCTACCCTTTCAACGCCTCCTTATCTCCAAAAGTGATTCACCCCCTAAGTATGCCCAATCACCGACTCTCTCTCTCTACAAAGACAGTCTAACCTTAGCTGGTTGTGCTTAGGATTAAATTTTGAGATTAAATTTAGACTATGAGATAGAGTGAAGGTACCCAGGTGGACGTTATTATAGGCACTCCGAATAATATTAAGAAGTCGATGAAAGATTTGCGTCATGAAGTAAAAGTAAGTCGGTGTACAATATTCGTATGAAATGTAGAAATCAAAGTTTGAATACCACAGCACTTGGTTGATGAGTTTATTCATATTGCATCAAGATGGAATACACTCTTCTTCAAATTTCTTTAATAAAAATTTAAGTAACACCAAATGTATATAATTTGTGCTAGAAAATATATTACAATTCTTAAGTTTATCCTCTATATACCGTAATGTCAAGGTTATTGAAGTATGACGAAAGTCGCGTTCGAATGGAGGAGGGGAGTCACCGAATCCCAGCAAACCAACACTAAAAGGGATGACATCTGAACATACGATCAATTTATAGTTTTGCCAGCGACAGCACCATTTTCTAATCTCAGCTTCATTACATGAACAAACATTTCCCCTCCCTTTAGACTTCTGAACATGTGATGAGATTAAACTCATCACATGCCAAAGAGATCACTATTTTGCTTCCAATCAACCTAACATATTCAAAAAGGGAGGATGTTACCACTTCCAATTAGAAGATAACCCTTACTCTTAAAACCAGCAAAAATGTTAGAAAATTCGGTAAATCCTTGAAATTACCATGAACATATATCTCTTCAGACGCTTAATAAAGAGAGCATAATTTTGGATGTGAAAGAACTTATTAAAACAAAACTTCTGAAAAAAGGCATCGTTCCTTCCCCTTTGACGACACCCCTTCCCTTGCACCCAGCCAAAAGTCCATTCTAGTAAGGAAAGTCCTGTAAATAAAAGAAATTTGTAAGCATATTATCAGTTCAAAGCAGTTCCAAAAATAGTTTCATTTGCATTTAACCAACCTCACGGAAAGTTAAATGTATGACGCTGTTGGATTTAAATAGAAACTTTTTATCGTAGTGAAAATGCTAATTGAGCTAATATCTGTCAGAGATAGCACCATTTTCTATTCTCAGTGACCTTACATAAACAAATATTTCCCCTCCCTTTAGACTTCTGAACATGTGATGAGATTGAAATTTTACTAAAGAGAGCACCATTTTGCTTCCAAGCAACCTAACATATTCAAAATGGGAGGATGTTACCACTTGCAATTAAAAGATAACCCTTACTCTTAAAACCAAAAAAAGTGTCAGAAAATTCGGTAAATCCTTTAAATTACCATGAACATGTATCTCTTCAGTTACTTAATAAAGATAGCAAAATTCTGCATGTGAAAAACCTGATATAAACAAAATTTCTGAAAAAGGGCATCGTTCCTTCCCCTTAAAAGACACCCCTTCCCGTGCACCCAGCCAAAAGTCCAGTCCAGTAAGAAAAGTCCTGTAAATAAAAGAAATTTGTAAGCATATTATCAGTTCAAAGCAGTTCCAAAAATAGTTTCATTTGCATGTAACCGACCTCACAGAAAGTTAAATGTATGACGCCGTTGGATTAAAATTAACTTTTTACGGTAGTGAAAATGCTAATTGAGCGTAAATGAAGATGTTCACCAACCCACCATGACACGTCAATATGAGGAAGTTTGGAGTAATGTACCGAGCGGACAGTTCCTCTTTCGTCCGCTACAAGTTATTGAGACCTACTAATTTAAAGTCTTACCTCCCCCCCCCCCCGTGTGAAAGCATGAAAGGAAATCATGGATTTAAAAATGAAAGAAAATTTTCAGTTTATTATTTCCAAAGACATGATGAAAGACGCAGTACAATTTCATTCCATCCAATCGAACACAGAGAGGTCAAAGATGAGCAATACTTCGAAAATTGCACACAGCAATATTATAGGTGTAAAACTGGAATTGTGAAAGCCAGTGGGGGAATTCGTTAATGCAGAAATACAATGCATGCTGTTTAAAAAGATGTACCAACCACAGATGATGCTAGTACTTAGTCACCCTGCCACGAGGGGTCCTGTCTACATTATAGTCTTTTCACTTACCCCTCGTCTAAGAAAAAGTAAAAGACCAAAAGAAATAATGCCCTTTACCGCAGAGTTACTCTTACTAGTTAAAAACTATTATTTTGTCTAAGTATGCACCATTTTTCGAATTTAAAGTCATGGTTCTGTCAATATCAGCCTAGGGTGAAGGAGGAATCAATTTGAAGACAAAGTTTTTTGAAGTTAACTTCTTACACCTAGACTGAAAGTTTGAATAGGGTAAAGTAAGTTTCATTGACGAAAGGATGGAAAATAGTCACTCGAAGCTTTTGTTTCCGTGCCAAACGTTCGATGACTTGATATGCCAGTACAGGAAATCTCTAGATTGTCCATTTCCGAACTTTCCTATTGTTGCATTAAAAGACAATTACTTCCAAAATATTTAGGAAATTAAGAGCTCGATCACTTTTTGGTTACTTAATCTCACAAATTTCAGTTTTCACCTGAATGTATTTTGAAACGTTGGGATCACTCACGTGATTACGATTCACATATCGGGTTTCCAGCAAGGATCTATTAATATTGACTTATCAGCCGCATTTCACTTCAAATGTGATGCCAACGTGTAAACAATCCTTTCGGTGTCTAGAATAGAGATTTAGGATACTCCAAAGCTTAGCAATAATATAAGGACCTTTAGTTGTTGTCATTTAAACTTTCGAGCTCAGCTGATACGGTGAGATAAGAGCCTATCCTTTCGACCAGGTCGTTCTGGGGTATTACTTTTATGAATCTCCGTGACAAGCAAGGAGAACCATTTAACCTATTCACAAAACTTGTTTCGGGAGCAGGCGGTTCAGAATGTGCATACTCATCCAAAATTTATTCACGTCAAATGAATAAAATGAGGTACCGTATCCATGGATAATTTCAATGATTAATATTGGGTTTTTAATCTGAAGCACATAGGGCATAATTCACAACGTGACTGGAAGGCTCCCTTCCACACTTCCCCGACCTTTTCCGCTAGGACATTTCCTCTGGGACAATATTCAGCTTGAAAAATCCCTAATATTCTGGAGGTTCGGGGTTTCTGAGGAGTAGATGTCATAGTTGGAAACTACCAGGATGGGAATTTCCCTAAGAGAGTCGTCCGGGGAGGTTGTTCAGAGGTAAAACGTGCACGTGGCAATTGTTCGGGAGCTATATCAATGAAACGTTTAACTTACCTTTTCAATGTGTGTTGCTATAAAGGTCTACACTGCAAAGTCCCATACACTAGTCTTTTTATAAAAATTCACCAACTCAGATACATCAATCACATCGTCACTGTTGGTATCTATTCTGCGAAATAGCTCTTTAACTTGAGTGTCCTTTGGTTCTTCTTTGGTATTACGCGGTCTGCGAAAGAAAGACATGCTTGTCACGATTGAGTCATTCCCATACCTTGAAATCACTACCTAGTACCTCCAAAATTATTTCCCTTTTAATCAAGGGTCCCTTTTTCATCTCAGTTTGAAAGGAGTAAACGGGACTGAAATAATGATGGTGCAAAATATCTTTTTGAACCATTGATGTGTACTCACAACATTAATAAATTGATGTTTCAATACATTAATAGAGACATTGCAACGTAATCTGAAACGTTTAAAAATCAAGCCTTGTAAGGAAATACGATGATAGATTTTATATTTCAGTACTTGAAAGCAAACGGCGCGGAAACCTTTAGGTACCCACTTCCTTTGGATCATCCGAGACAGGTACTACATTTGATACCAAGATGGCATCTTTTTTATTCAAGTTCACTACCGACTGTCGAGGTTCTGGAACTCTCAGGGTTGGGTTAGAATCAAAACTATGAAACTGTGAAAAGGGCAAATGCATTTACCCATCATTTGAGTCTATGTATATATCTAGGCATGCAACATCATACGTGTCGCCAAAGATGTGTTTAATTTAAGATAATAACTTCTTGATGTTTCTGTGATTAAGCACCTGTTCGAAAAATTTTGATAAATATTTGCGGGGAAATATAATATAAGGTCGAACACAATCTAGGGGTATTTTGGGCCTTTTTGATCGAAAGCGGCTGGTAAAACTTTGTCGGGGTATAATATTTTAAATTTAGTAAGATGGCTCACGAAATATTCATCCATATCACTAGTGGCAGAGAAGCCAATAAAAAATAGAGATCCTGGAACGCTTTTGTCCAAATTTGGAAACATTCCTTATCATACCATATTATTTTAAAAGTTTAGTACAGGAAAATATTAATCACTTTCTAGTGTCTTAGACTGAAGATTACGATTAAGATTTTCTCGTGTCAAGTAAATACATACCCCATTACTTTACGTAAACATTTACAGTGACTTTTAAATAGGACACTGTGTGGGTAGGATTTACCCTGAAATAAGGAAACAAGGAAAATGGGTGAATAAACGGTTGTGTCGGTTTCAGACTCAAGCCAAGAACTGACCTGGGCAGGTGAAATTTCTGGTATTTATTGGATTTGATTTCCAAGCAGTTCCCAAAAGCTAGACATCCTATCGTCTGGTTTTGCGTAACTTTGGGAATACCCCTTGCTATTATTGGCAAATGATAGATATGCTATCGGGTCACATCCAGCACAAGTTTAGCCTCTGGTCTTTTGAAGAGAAAGTGAATCTTTCTTATATTTAAATGTTCCTTTCTATTACAGCTGTATTAACTTGTACCTTATTTGTTAATATTCTACAAGATTGATCGTTTCTTTGAAATTACAAAATATAACTCCCTCGAAAATCTTAGAGATGAAATTGCTACGTCCTGTATTACGTTGCCAGTGAGATACAAAGCTTTAATGAGTGTAGCAATGCCCTGCCTCATCTTTAAAACAAGTTCTTCTTATTTCTAACTAAAACTACACTTCACACCCCTACTCCACCTCACGTATACCGAGGCAAAAACATTCAACTGTAACTGTCCAAATGACACGTTGGCTAAGGGTTAGTCCCAGAATTTGCCAAACCCGGGGTCCAGATACGCCCGGTGGCTAGAAGGATAGCGAATTCACAACTTTCGGTGAGCAAAAAGCGCTAATTTTTTTTTAATGGAGAGGGTTTAAAAAAGAAAATTTGAAAATGTAGGGTTTGTATTGGAGAACCAAATGAGCATATTGAGGTTTATTGATAAGAAGAAAATTTAATTTTTTTTTTTTGTTTTTCTTGAAGAATTTTCGCTCTCAGAGTTCAGTCAAGGGAAACCGTCAGGGCGACCTGATATTGTTGAGTTTTTATACTTTATTGTACCCACTGAGGATCATTCGAGCCTGGAAAATTTTTCCTGCCTTCCCCCGACGAGTGCCATTTCCCTCATCCACACCCTAATCACCCACCTACGCCGTCCCTGCTTTCGATATTTTTCCTTTAGAAGTGAGCTACAGAGTGGATGACTTTGGTGTCCTACGTACTATGCATTGAATATAAGTAAAACCTATTAATGACTCGATGAGTGTACCGGTGATGCAAGTAAAGAAATAATTATTTAAGGAAATGAGACTCGTTTAGGATTACAAATGACAAAAGCATGTAGCCCACCAATGACAATGTTTATCCTGGCTTAAGGAAAGGACCTAAGGATCAGTGTGTCCGACCGAACGTATGCGTTACCCTATTAGGTCACATGACTCATGATAGCTGCGAGCAGGGAGTTGGTCCCTGTTGTAAGAATTGAAACCTTTATTATGACGTGTGTGGCAAATTTTGTTGTCATAAATTTCTAAATTTTCAATATTGTAGATGCCACTACTTGGCAAGGACAAGATAACAATTGCAAATTCTCCCTGAGGAATTAAATATTTCCCCGATTTGTAATGTTTTTATTGTTAATTTCATCTGTATTACAAAATATGTTATACACAGATCTCAAACAGTAACATGGCCATGTGTACAAGAAAAAATGAACCACCGGGACGTGAAAAGCTTTTCTAGTCTGGCTGGATAATGGCACATTTGGGAAAGTTAACATACCGCGAGGAATGAACTTTTCTTAACAATATCTCAAATTTATTGAAGCCCCAATAATCTGGCCCAAGACAGTGAAAATTCTCCTCAATGTGTTTACTTCTAGCCTCCTTTTCAGTCAAACAAATTGTTTAATACAACTCCCAGCCAACGCTGTAGTAGCTTGCACTGTGTTAAATTGCTGAAGGTCAAGCCCACACAGTACCGAGTTTGAGAAACAGGCTGAGAACACAAATGACTGCATTGAGTTACCATTAATCAAGGCAAAGCTGATTCTATTACAGATGTGATCATATTCCCTAAATATGTTTGGGACAAAGTTTAGGGCTTTTAAAATTTGATCCATATCTATACTCGTGTGAAGGAAGCCCTTGCTTGTGAGTAAACACAGAACGTTCTTGTGTGAAGCTTCACAATTTATTCTTCCCAAGTGGCATAACTGAGCCTAATACTATGATCAAATAAAGAATTTAAGTCAGATGGAAGCTGGTAATTGTTACAATTGCACAAACACATAAAAAGATACCTGTGTCTTGACTAAACTAGACTAAAACGATCAAAGAGTAGGGTGTCATTTCTTCTACGACAAAAAACGACCAAGTAAAAAGATATAAATTACCATGAATAAAATAGATTCTTCAGCTAGAACCGCTGTTCCATAAAAACATGGCTTTGCTATTTCCATGTTTGTATGTAAATACAGGGAGCCAAACACACATCCTTGCTAAACTCTAACTACTCCGACCGGAAGACTACATTTAAACTTAATCAACGCCTTCACATAATGTGTTACTTGCGTTATTGCTGGTGAGCTTTGCCGATTTATTATCTATCTAGCAAATTTAAGGGGAAATTTGTCACCTCCAGATGTCCCGTATAATTGTATAGTAATTAAGTTCCTGATACGTAAACAGTCAGTCAATTCTTCCTTGTTTGATGAATGCTTAAGTAAGAACTATAGACTTGAAGGCAAGTCTAAGTAAAGGCTTTATTCTCATCTTTGAATCCCTAAGCTTCTAGTCGTATTTTACCCAATTCTTATATCTATGGTTTTTACTTATTTTTAGGCTGAGGCCTATTTCTACCTGCTTTCTAATGAATAAAGCCTCATTATGCGTTTTATAAATTATAAAGTTCAATTTAAGTCGCATGTGTCAAAAAAATGCGACTGGAGTCAACCTCCAATCCATGTGTTTTACTTTTGTACCATACTCTGCCGCCATGTTGTTGCTTTTTCATTTATACAATGGTGCATTTTCCCAACATTTTGACAATTGACCATCAGCAGACTAGTTCATGCATTAAACAGAAGCCATTTGAAGTTGAAGGTCACTTTTATGAGCTTATAATTGTGATGTGGTCTTTGCGTGGTCCTCTAAGTAAAAAGAATTTACTTTATGCATCAGTCAGATAGTTGAGTATACATGTTAACTGTTGACATTATATCCCTTTGTCACTACATTCTTCGATGTTTTATAGAATGTAACCGTTGGTGAAATTTCTAACCACACCCAACCCATAAAAGCATACTTAATAAAAATAAGTAATAGTAAGACAATTCAACCTTGTTGAACTAGGCAAGAGTATTTAAAGCTCTTCTCTCAAGTTCTAAGGGAGTATTCAACTTCTCTCCCTCTCAGAAAAATTCTATAAATTTTTTGGCTAGCATTGTAATTGGTTTTGTTAGAGGTCAAGCTTATATACTTAAAAAGACTTTAAAGTACACTGGTTGTCAGGACATTCTGTTGATCTATAGACCTAATACATAACACTTAAAAGAACAGAAAGTGTCCCTTTTAACTTCCCGGTGGAAGTAAAACCTACAAATACAGAACGGCTTATTTGTGTACTGTAAGTCTACAACACGAGCGTGCAAAGTCTACTACCATCATGCAGTATACTTCAATTTTACCCTCCAAAATGACGTCGTGTGACGTCAATGCATTATGTCTGGTGTACTGTAGGCCCACTACCTGCCTGAGTGATAATTGGGTCAACAACCTTTACGTAACACTCGCAAACATGAACTGCTCTCATGCACTGCATGGTCAAGTAGTTAGAGCATCTGACTTGCAGCTGGAAGGTCGGCGGTTCGAATCCTGGCCGGTTCGTACCAAAGACTGTAAAAATGGAAACTACTGCTACTGTGCTTGGTGCTCAGCATAAGCAATGGAGTAGGGAAAATAAGCCAGTGTGCCACAACTGGAAAAAAGGCCGTGAACGGCCCGACTTAAACCAATTGCCTACAAACTGAGCCTTTAAACCTCATCTAACTAACTAACGGCTTGTGTTGCCAGTATAGGGAGGAAAACTGCCATACCAACCGCCCTAGATTGTGGGAAATAGCATCCTTAAAAACAACTTTGTCTTTAAACTATATCTACTGTGCATGACTATAGATTGAAAGAAATCGTACTTAAAAATAAAAAATTTTAACTAGACTTTTGCGTCCACCATGTGAGAATCACCAGTTGGTCTGTACGTGCTAGCAAATTTGCAGTCTAAATGCTCTAGATTACACTCAGGGAACTGCACGTTAAAACATATTCTGACTCCTAGAATCTTTCGTGGGCAAAATTAATGGACGTTGGAGGCCGAAAATGGAGGAAGCACCACTTGAATACCTAGGGTTTACACAACAAATTCCACCCACAACTGAGAATGAACTTGCTGTTCTACCTCCATCATTATCCACTATTATGGGCTTTTTAGCTCTAAATATACCATTTATCCCCATTTCTAGCGATGCTCGCCTAGCGTTCATCTTTAGTTTCCAGACATATTGCCATGTTTAAGCTGAAAGGGAAATTGCAGTCACTCCAATTTGAATGCATGTGCCCCGTCATCCTAGTTCAGGAATGGCTCATATCAATCATGTTACAATATTTTTGTTACTCATTTGTTAAGTCTATGAGCAAAACCCCTTGGTCAACTTCAGTACTCTATGTTTGTATACAGAAACATAATGAAAGGTACTTGTGAGCAAAGTAGAAAGAGATTTATAAGATTTAGCAAACTTTTGAAAACAAAACTTGGGGGAGTACCATCTTCCATTAATTTCTGTCGAGTTGGGACAAAAGATGGAGATAGGGCATCACCCAGTTCGAATTACTCAGCTTAGATGTGGTGAGCACTTCTTGGCTCCTAGCTATAACGTCATCCAGGCAAAGAAGCTAAAGGGGAGGGGAAATTTTGACTATTTGAGAGTTCCTTAGTTTTGTATCTTGGTGCTAAACTTTGTGTAGTTTGTAAATGCATCACTTAAAAAAGTTTAGTGTATGATGGCAAAGTGTGGGGACCAGTATGGGGATTTCATCCTTACAAAATAGGGACGGAAGCAAATATTAGTCCGAATATTTTTGACAGGAGGTAGAGCCCCCAAGACCCCGCGCCTCTTCTTATGTGAACGTTACTCACTGGGATGTTTTGTAAGGATGTTCATCATTTACATGAAAGCTGGACTGAGACTTACAATAGGGCGTATAAATAACTAGAAGCAAAATGTTCCAACAAAATATTACAAAAAATCGAATTGTTATTCTTGAGCTGATTTTATTCATACATTATATCACTACATTCAATCTTCTTTTGATTTGGTTTATGAGAGCTCGAGTAGAGGGCTGATCCGTAGGCCCATTTCTAATTTCCAAGTTTGGGGGATAATCTTTTAAGTTTTGGGATCTTGTATGGTCTCTAATTCTTTTCGCCCATTTGAAGACAAATGTAGCAATAATTTTAACAAAACCTTCAAAGAAAATAATTCTGGTCCTTCACCGCCGATAGCACCCGTTTCCAAAACCCCCGCCCTCTCAAATATTTGCCATGTACACAACACTTAACTATGTCCCCCTATCTAGTTCTTGTTTGCTTTGGTTACCTCTATCCGTATCTTTTCCTAAAATCCTACATCAGCCTCTAGATTATTTTATATACATTTATACAAATATAGAACCATTATGTAACTATACATATTAACACCGGCAATACTAGACATTGTATGAATACTGGTAAATGTACACTCTTTTCTTGGATAAAAAAAATGCAGATGGTTCTTTGATGATATTAGGAGCAGGAAATGCATCCTTAAATAGCTTGTTTTCATAAAAAAAATGCATGGGATATAGTGTCATAGCCCAAACCCCCTTCTCCAACAAAAAACATACAGTTGTTTATTTTTCCGAGTCAAATGTACCATTTTCAGGGCAAAGTTCATGTCGTGATTATTCTGACATTTAGGGAAAATTTCAGCCAATACATTTTTCTCCTTCTTTTGAAACGTGTTCTCATTCACCTATGTTTATAAATGTGAGAATTTGAGATTATTAGGCTGGTCGCCTTTAGATTGGACAAATACCTGTGACAACTAGGTCAGATGTGAGTGATTAGCTTATTGCCAACTACTAAACTGAAGTCTTGACATTACCGTATTGTCAAGAAATTCACTCAAATCCTGGTTTTTTTAATAAGTGAAAAAATATTATCAATCTTATTCCTTCCAGACACGTGTCTACATAATCATCATATACAAATGATAAAATTCGATGAATATTTTGTGAAAAATCACCCGGTTTGCAGAACTTCATAATTTGTAAGAACTTCGTTTTAAAGGTAAACAATGATGACGTTTTCTCTGCCCTTCTCGAAACTTAATTCTTCGTTAATTCTAACAAGTTTTCCACCTCTCAAAGGACAAATGTTTTGTGCAATTTTTAATTATGGTGATAGAACAAGCGCCACTTTTAGATGATACAAACTTTTTCAAAAGTATCAATATGCCTTTCACCTATGTCTATGTCTTTACCCGGTCACTTTAATTTTCTCCAATATTCAACATTTCAGTACTATAACATTACATATAAATAAATTAACATTTTCTTAATTTTAATATAGACGTTTCGCTCTAGTATGTAACTTTACAAGATACACCCTGTAACCCTGGTTAGAGGGTTTCACCTTTTTCCTCTGTATACCCCGAAGGGAGCCTCTGAAAGACATCATAGAACGCACTCTTCCAATCCACCGGTAAGGGCTGTCTGACAGGTCAATACATGTTATCTATTGCGTCACCGTTTCATGCTGTACGGTGACTGCTTTCGGTAACGTAACAGCATCTTCCTTTACTACTGCTTGATTCATTTCTACAATTTGAATCGAGAAGAGTTCATCCAAAGAGAGAACCTCGTCATCTGCAAGTAAAACAGGATGATGTCTATAGTTGAACGAAATAGTTGCAATTCAGGTTTTCCACTCAAAATGTCAATTGTGTCTTTAACTTTTGTTTACTTTTATTCACACTTCACAACGTCCGAAGCCAAAGGCGAAAATGGCCAGTACCACACGTTCATTTCACTTCAAGTTAAACCTTACATGAAACAATTTCGTAAGGATAAAACTGTAAACGTGAATGTCATTTGTTAAGTAAATGTTAGTAGAGAAACCTTCCTTAAGAGTTAAGAAATTTATTTACTTGGTTGTAGATCCCTAATTTATCCCAATAGCAGCATTTCTGTACTTTGATATTATTAGACCAAACGTAGTGACATTTAGCAAATATCACATAAACTTTTAGTTGTCGGCAAACATCTATTTTCTAATCACGTTATTCATTTAAAGTACATAAAATGAAAAATTTTTCTTCCTATTTTTGTGTCCAACGTCCAATATGATGCCATCATGATGCAAAATTACCACATCAACATTACTCTCTAGGAGAATGTTTGAGCGGTTGATTAGGTGTTCTCGCAGTATTTGTAAACATTACAGTAGGACATTACATATTAAAAACATAAACTCGTCACCCCAAAGTATATTTCTAGTGTGGTGATTTTAAAATTTTAATTTGGTAACTGCTCTTTGATTGACAGCAAAGTTTGAAAACTCAAAAAATGCAGAGTAGGACACATGCCACACAATGCAGAAAGAGTGCTTGGATTTCACATTTTAGCCTTGTATCCTCACCAGAGCATGGCCTTAGGAAATAAAATAGACTTATGTCTACACAAGGAGGAGCTTTATACAGTTATGGGAGGAAATACAAGTTGTTTAGTTGGAAGAATTGAAACGGGTTGGGATGACGAGATTGGCCCCTTAAGTGAAGTGAGAAATAAATAAGAAAAACCTGAATAGCTGAAGTTCAACTTACCATCTATGTCCACATAGCCAATTAGTTCCACGAAGTCCCAAATACTGGTATCTTTGGAATAATCCACCCACTCAGCTGCCTCAACCATACCGTTGTTGTTTGTATCGATTGTGCGAAATAGTTGTTCAGCTTTATAGTCTTTTAAAGCCACCTTGGTATTACGAGGTCTATGAAAAGGGTCAGAATTGAAGTACCATTTTTGTCAAATACAATAACAAGAACAAGACTTTTACCTTTTTACTATATAGGTATATTTTTCATGTTTATGATCAAATTTGCCGCTTGCATTTTGCAAGGGATACTTAAGGGGATAGACAATGGATTTTATGTATCAGTTGATTTGATTTGGTGACAAAAAGAAAACTATGGAGAGTAATAGCACAGTATAGTAAACGATATTGTAAAGGAAGGGCAAGGAATAGCATAAAATTCACGTGAAAATCAACGGTGAAAGATTGTATACAGGAGGTCAAGGCTTACTTGTACAAAGCCAGAAACTGAAACCTTTAGTAAAATATTTTTTGTAAAAGAATGAACAGACTGGTCATACATTTTGGTTCCAAAGATCAAGCTGTTCATAGAAGCACTCTTTATCATGGGGTGCAATGCCCGACGTCATGTCTACTTATTTGCTGCATTTATTTTATCTGTCGACAACATTTTTTAATACGTTTAACAAATAGGATTTTATTCATGGCGAAGAAAATGGTTGCAACATTAACTTGGGTACTGGTAGTTTGTGCAAGTTACCATGGTTTACAATTCAGCAAATGTCGTGCTTCAACGAAAATACATCAGTGTCTTGCACAATTTGGGGGTGCATGTGGACTTAAGTTGAAAGGAATGATCGCCTTTTAAAACCAATTTAAGGTAAAGTATTATGGTTTCCTACCGTAAGTCATGCAGATCAAACAGTGTTCAAGTGAGAAAGCATCTTAACATATCTGAATATGTTATGCGTATGTTGCGAATGTCATTAAGGCAACTTCCGAGAGAAATAGTTAAAGTAGGTCGTATCAAATTTATCCATATTTGGGATGACTTCTAATATCCTCTAAATGGTATTACTACGAAAATAACAGAAAGCTAGTCTTGAACTAATTTCTAACGAGATTGTGGAAGTACCACATATTTAAGTGGTAGAAGAAACCAAAGACAACCACATCATTGCCTGGTATTACATGCTTCAAAAAAGGTATATCATGTGGCATGTATCTGTGTACCCTATTAACTTATCCAGCCATTTTCTATATATATTGGAAGGCGTAAACCCCGTATCCAAACCATATCCAAAAGTCCGGTAGTACAGCTTCTCAGTTTAATCAAATGACACTGCCGCTTTGTATGCTGCGTCGTGCAAGTTAATGAACATTTCAAGTTTACCTAGACGTGTCTTATAATTTGATCAACGGTCTTTTGGGCATCTGTAAATGTATCCAATTTACTTCAGGGAAAAAAAAACCCAAGTTTGTAGAGAGAACCGTTTCAGTCTACTGAGTTTACATGTAGTTGGGCTTGGACAAGCTGCTGTACCATCATAAGATTAGGAATTTATGGAAAGCAGTTGTGCGACGAGCAAAGTATGGCCTATATATGAAATAAAATCTTACCTCAAAAGAAGTCCAAATCCACTTTCTCCAATAGTTATGGGAGCGTCAACCTCTCGCCCCTTTCGATTTTTGTAAGGCTTGGGTTTCCCCGATTTCTTGTCACATCCTTCAGTCACGGCTACAAATGTAAGGAAGGCAAAAACATAGAAAACTGAACGAGGAGACATTTTTGATATTGACGATGATTTATGTCTACTGTTGAGTGGTTAGATGGTTGTGTCCGCTTCAGATTCAGTCCAGAAAATGCTCCTTACAGAAGTTACTCTGACATATTTATTTGGTTGGACTCGCACGCAGACCCACGTCCGCATAAAACATGTTAGAATATATCTGTCTAACAGCAAAAAGGGAAATACCCACATGCAATTGAAACTTAATAATGTGCATTTACGTCACTTCCTGAGAATTTGCTCTTTCCTCCCAAAAAGAAAGTAATGTACTGATTTTTTCAATATTGTTAACGTTCCGGATGGGCAACTAGTTCCTTGTTACTTGACATTTCACAGATTTCCTTGATGGGTTACTCATACTCCTTAAATAACTTTAAGTACTTTCCAGGTAAGATATGGGCTACAACAGTCGAGACTGGTACACTTCAGCCCTAAACGGGTGAACACACCACTGAGCAAATCTAGAAAAAACAGTGGCAACCAAAACTAGGAGTCGGTTTTGAGTGGTTTTGTAAGTTTAAGACGAAGATTCATTAATCATAATATGAGAACACTGTTTCCTGTTTTTGTTTTTGTTTTGTTTCGTATTTTGTTTTTGGTTTTGTGTGTGTTTTTTTTTTTTTTTTTTTTTTTTTTTTTTTTTTTTTTTTTTTTTTTTTTTTTTTTTTTTTTTTTTTTTTTTTTTTTGTATCGCGTCGTTTTTTCCGACTTAGCTTAAACTAGGAAAACGGAAGAAACCAACGAGTGCAATTAGTTTTAGTTTTCGACTTACAAATTACAACCCCCAAAATGGACTTTCAAGTCTTTGCTCTCACGTGTAATCTCTGAAAGAGGCTTAATTGAATCTCTTAATTATTTTTCATGTATCTTGCAACCTTGGATTTTCAATGTATCATAGGAGTCTTATCACCTTCGTCCCCGTTACCAAGCCTGTCTCGGTTGTATAATACGGTTTGGTATCCAACTAATGCAATTGTTCGGTCAGTGCAGGTAGTTTCTCCTACCCCCAAAAAACCCAGTCTTGGTCTCGGGGGATTTGAGTAGAGCCTAGACTTCAACCAACAGACCAATGCACACCTTTGTTTGGCACGTTTTATTACCTACCTTGATTTGAAATAATGCAATGCGATGGGTTGTCCTTTCGCAATATAATAACAAGCATAGTCCGAACTCCATCTAACCCATCTCCTTTGCTGACCCCTCGTAGGGCTGCTTTATAAAAATAAGCAGAACGATTTCGTGGTTAACAGTCAAAGGGAACGTTACTATTGCCTCCATATTACTGACAAAGCTACAACTTTATTTCTAGGAACTTGTTCTCCAAAAAGAATACTCCTAGAACGTTAATATACCCACATTTAAGCTTTCGAGAAAAAAATTACCATTCAAGGACTTAATTTACTAAATTATTATCTGAATTGCAAATACGTTGATGTTAAATTGAAATTTTATATGTTAATGGAAAGCTACGGAAACACCCAATGGCACGGGGAAAAATAAAACCCCTTCCCCGACACTATTTTCTAAATGAAAGTGCTATATTTAGTGATAATTACATCTCCATAGTTGTACAAATGTGGATTAAGTGGGGATAGCCGCAGTGCCATCCAAAGATTCAGACCAACTGAAGTTCTACAATGAAGTAAGTTGAACGAGATCGGGCCATTAAAATTATCTAAACGAAAGAGTGAGATAGAACAGCACGAGGTAAAAATGGAAGTCACACCGTCTTGACTGTACAGTGGACGGGTGGGGAGTTTTTATCCTTTTATACTGGTCACTTCACTGATTATATGTGTAGTTAGCTAGATGGGGTTTTACCGCTCAGTTTCTTACCAACTGGTTTGATTCGGGCCGGACACGGCCTTTTTTCAGTTGTGGCCCACTGGCTTGTTTTCCCTACTCCATTGCTCATGCAGAGCACCAAGCACAATGGCAGCAAGTTCCATTTTTACAGTCTTTGGTATGACCCGGCCAGGATTCAAACCCCCGATCTTCCGGCTGAAAGTCGGATGCTCTAACCACTTAACCATGCAGTCGTTCTCTGATTATATGTGTAATAACTCTTATCTAATCTTAAAGTCACGATTCTGCGAATATTCAGCCAAGAAGGGCTTTTGATGATGCAAAAAGATCATTTGATGTGCTGCGAGAAGGTTTCGTGTGCGTTGCATCATTAACATAAAATATACACAGCCCATCGAAGACCAAGGCTATCCTGGATTAAACGGTCTGACCTAAATGCCATTGAGTCTTACTTCCCTTCCCATATATCTTTCATTGTAACATACTTTTTTGCCATAATTGTAACACGATGCAATCTTTAAACAAAGACGGTCAAAATATCAGTTACTCGTCTGTAACACTATTTAGCCAACATTAGTGAAAATTAATAAAGGTGATGTCTCAGTTTATGTCCCTAACAACGTTATCTGGATTTATGTAATTTTGGGAGTAGGTTATGGAACGAAATGCCTACGTCAGACGCAAAATTGATTTTTACCGAATGACACTATGTTTTAGTTTAACAAAATGACTGAAATAACACTAAAAGGCAATTATATGTTAGAAAAATCAAGCCATGGAGAAAAGTCCTGAAACTACAGTAGGTGACTGACAGGTGGAGGAACTCCTGCCCCTGATAGCTACTTACATGATTACCTAATCGGTTCAATATCATATCGTAACGAGGACTTAATCTGCATTATAAATTTGGTACCAAAACTTTGGACCTCTTCTTATTGTTTACGTCAAACCCATCACTTAGGGTGGATTTTAAACCAACACAACAGACGGTATAACGTCACTGTGATGCCATATTTAATACGTCAGATTAATCATGGAAAGTACCAAAAATGTTTGCTACGTGAGAATCCTAGAGAGTGCTTCCTTAAGTTACTTCAGGCTGATGATTTTAGACATAAACCCAAATCGACCTGATAAATTAAAAGAGAAATAATAAGGCTTTTACAAGCAGCAGAACTTCCCCATGATGATTCATACGGTGCGAAATAAAAAAGGGCAGTTTTAACAAAACTTGCACGATTTCCGTAATTGTTTCCGAAATCAATTATTTTTTAAACATAAATGACACGATAGTTAAAACAAAAGATTAAAGAGAAAGTACTGATATGCATACGTATTTTCTCACGTTATGACTTTCGCATCCATCATTAAGCTGAATGACATAATACTTTGGAAATGGTTTATGAAATCAGTCTCCGTTAACTAGTTGTAAGAAACTGTTTATTTATTCTTCCTATTTCATGCCAATCTGTCCAAGATAAAATCATTAATTAGTCAAGGGCTTTACTGTCTTCATTTTACATCGATCAATTGAAAAAAGACCACTTCAGTGACCTTTTAGGGGCTTGAAACATCCCTACGTTTAAATGCTTGCACGAATCTACTAGTCCTGCTACAGGACAGAAATGTTAGAAAGTTTCAACTGAGTTATTACTTGGTCAACTTTTCTTTGAAAGTCACTGGATCTCTCAGTCATTTAGCTTATCTTTCGACAACCAAAACCCTAACCACACCCTACTCCTTACATCAACCAACCTATTGTTCTACATATTATTCAAAATGGATTATTTGTTCAAAATGTTTATGTGCAAGTTGTAACACCATACTTCTCTGGCACCCGAAGCCCTTTAATGACGGTTACAAGCTTTTAATCAGATGTCCACAACTTTGAATATATCCAGAGCTTAAAGGAACGTCGGTCCCTGGACTCCATAAGGGTCCCTAAACCTTTTACCTGAATTCCATGAGAACAAACCTTTGACCACATCAGCTTCCACGGCGTCTCTGTGATCATTAAATGCTGCCTACTTAGTTAACCCTCATGAAAAATTGTCTCCTATAAATCAAATCATCTGGCTGCTTGTCAACAAATTCTTACGAATAATTCTTATGAATAAAATTGGGGACATTTATTTTTGAACCTTGTCTAAGAAAGGTTCTTTCACTGAGCGTTGCACTCTAAAAACGTCAAATTGAACCCAAAAACGGATCAAATGGTCACTTTACCAAAAACAAATCAAATATTGATTTGGTTCAAAACTAATAATTAATAATTTTCTGTTCAAAATGAGCCGAGTCTAGTCAAATATTTGACCAGATTTCCGTTCAAATCCTTTTTAAACCGATTTGGTTCAAATAGAGTTTACGTCAGATTGTGATTTAGCCTATCCTTATCTTTTTTGATTGTCCCCAGACTAAGTCAAATGCTAAGGGGTGGAAGCTGATCCTAGATGAAGAGATCCTGAGAGTTGTTTTCAAACGCCATCCCAGGGAGAGGGTCTAAGATGCCCCTCCCTTTTGGAAAATATTTGAATATTTCAGAGTTCTTAGATGCAATTTGATGCAATACATTGTTCAAATTTCAAGCAAAATTAACGCAGATTTTGAACTTTCTTCACACTTTCCAGGGGGACCAAACAAAGGGTTACTGTTCTCGCATTGAAGGGGAAGCATACTTCCCCTCCCCACCACATTTTTACTGGGATCTTAACCCAAGTCCCCCTTCTTCTTTCGCCCAAGGTCGAATGGAGGTTGAAAAATTTAAGGGGGCACAACAAAATTTCTATAACATTTCGATCAGAATGCATCTATTTTTCTTTTCAAACGTGTTTTAACTTAGGTAGCTAAGTATTGCTGCAGTGTAGTCTGTGGCTCTTGTATCTCCTCCGCTCTAGTTAAATCATTGAACAGATAAATGTCATGGGTCAAAGGTCACGTGTATATGGTATTATACGTTAATATTTAGTTACTGTGTAGACGCAGACAGCCACACTTCCGTCTTTGTTGTTAAAATGGAACGTTTATTCCAAATTGCAAAACTGAGGTATTTTCTTCGAAATGTAGTTGATGGAATTGTCCAGGTTTAAAAGGTTTACTTCGAAAGTTATTTCAGGAAGTAGTCAGTCTGGCCCTCTGTTTGCTTTTTTATTGCGACCTGCTTGAGTTTACACTTTTCTTACTCCGAGAATCTGGTATTTCCCTCCTACCAATTCACAATCCTTACCCTCTTCTCTAACCTACCCATATCGACCGGCGTCGCCGAAATATTTTTAAATTGCAAGTTTTTCCATGTCTGCGGGAGGAGCCTTGTATAGACAAAAAATTTCAACATAAGGTCAGCAACAAAACCATGTCCCCTATACCAACCATCTGGTGCAAAAAGACATACGAATGTGTGGGACATTCATAAATTTCTGGGGAGTAAAAAAATCTGTACGATAGCTTACTTCCGTTTCAGCTATCTGACTTTAATTCCCAAAAAAGAGACAGCACCTTTTACTTGATAAATGGTGGTTTCGAGAGAGGAAAACCAACTACAACCATACATATGTATTATAATGCGTTTATAGGTGTGTCAAAAACATTTCTTGTGAAAACTATATTTTAAAGGTAACCTGAGGGATTTCATATAGTTTGTGGTTGATAGATATAACAACTTTTTTTTGGTACTCATCATCGACCATAAGGGTAACCTTGTGAACATGAGCATATCAAAAACCCAGCCTTGAGGAATCTGACACTAAGCATGTGGTTGTTCCAAACTTAACGGAAGGAATTCTTTTCAGTTGAGGGCAAAGGTCATTTAGAGTCACGACAGGTCAACTTGTGGAAAGATTGTGAACATGTAGATTCCTCATGGTTCAGAACAAAGAGGTTTTTGTTTAAATGAAAGTGAAATGTCTTTTGAAGTCACCAACCGCGAAAATGTGAAAACGGTTCTAACACAAAGTCTCTAGAAGGGAAACTTCAGAGTGTTCTTTTAGGTAGTATGTGATCGACCCATGTGAAGTAAAAGAACCCTCGTGTATCGAGGGAGGTTAAAGTGCTCATCAGTAGTCAAATTTTCACAACTGTAAATTCTCCTTACAATGACCTTAAATAATCAATCTTTTAATTCTAAAAAGCGTAATTTATCACTTTATACAGTGCTACACTGACTATTTGGCCGTACTTGGAAAGGGCTTGGTTGCTGTCCCCGCCATCCTTTTTATTTCTTTCAAATCCACATAGGAATGGATAATATCTGGAAATATTAGGATAAAAAATTATCAGGCTATTATGGAGCCAGGTATAATTTGCTAAAAGGCTATCCCAGATATGCAAATCACGCATTATGTGACCATACCCAGCCAGACAATTACTTGATTAAAGTCCATGCCAGTTGTGCAAATCAAGTCTTATAAGTATATTAAGGAAGGTATAGCTTAAAAAACTCATGCTTAATATGCAAAACGACCTTTTCATGACAATATCAAACTTGCTGTGACGTTATCAAAACCCATGCCGGTTATGCAAATTAATTTTGACGTGGCCACATCAAATCCAGATAGCTTAAAATCAAACTTTGTTGGCTATACACAATTTACGTGTATAATGAAAGTACGAAAATAAGTCCTCTATAAGTCAAACTGTTTAATTTAATGGGGTGAATTATACTTCTTCCACACTTAAACCCCACTGGATGCGGCATCACTCCACAACAGATACCTATTATTTAGTAATTGTTTAAAATTTTACTAATATTTTTCTACTTAACCAGTGTATGGAAATGACTAAATGATCTGTGCATGTGGGAGAAGAAAGCATTTAGAACTCAAAAATTATATTTACCATATTTTACGAAGTTTTTAATAGACTCATCAAGCTACGAACTGCGTAATATTGTTCTATAAGTACCAAAGCCTAACCAATGTACATATTGCAGTACATTTACATAAAATAAGGAATATTTTCTGTTCTTTAATTCAAAGGATGACGACGTTATAAAACAACCATGCCATTATACATGGGGGGCTGTCTTTCAAGACAATCAAGAGAGTTCTTGCTCCGTCTGCTTTTCTCGTTGAGCCGTTGAGTCTGATCAAAACTTCTTGCTTGTCATGCACCTATTTTATTATGCGTCTTCTCTGTTCTTTGCAGTTAGAACCGTAGCCTAGGGGATGAGGGGCGCCTCCTACAAAACGTTTCATTTTGGATCTGTCCGAGAGATTCTCTCGCTTGGGGAAAGTGCGGTTCTCCTGAATAGGGTAAACTTATGCAATCCATTGAGTAGGCTTGGTAGCATAACAAAGACAAGATTTCGTAAGAACGGAAACCACCCAACAACTTGCGTTTTCTCAAAAACGATGTTGTAAATACCGACTAGAACGAAACCTTTCAGTAGCTATGACAATACACCTAACAATTATTCATTTAATTCCATTACATTAGATCCACGAATTTTGCAAGGGGGTTCCAAAACAAGTTCCCTTCTGACATGTCCACTAAGAACGTGCACAATTGTGGGTAAAATAGGCAGTATTGCGAAGTTCATGACCAATTTTTCTCCAGTTCTGGGGAAACTAGATTTCCCCTTTAGGTGGAATCTCCAAACTGTTGATGTGGGCCATATTTAGTCCAAATATGATTCCAGCTTATCCTAGTTAGATAAAATTTACATTCTGGTACATTCATGTACGATATCCGTCACGGTTGAGCCTTTGACAGGATAAAAGTTAATTTGACCTTCATTGGCTAATGTCAAGTTCTGGTTCCGGCTTAACCAATGTGCTGTATTGCCAAATATTGATTCTATACCTAGTACAAATGTAGACCATAAAACTTATATGAAAATCAGTCGTAATATGGCCAGAAATTGTTAAATGAGTTTTGACATCAATCCGCCCAATTTTGGGAGATATTCATGTACAGATGTAAGCCTATTTTAATCTTAAGTGACACCAAAAGGGAAATGAATTGAATAATACAAGGATTTCAATAGGATTAGTGGGTAGCTTTTCACTTAAAATTATAAACCCAAAAAGTTTTTGTGGACAAATACATACTTCTGATCTGGAACAGATATGTGCCAAATATCAAATCTACATCTGACCTATATCAGGCTTTTGAGTAGTAGCTTCCATCTTGGCAGAATGTGATATTTTCGAGCAACAGATGGTCTATTGTTGAACAAAAATGCATTAAACGTATAGGCAAAACTACTCTTACTCTCCCAAACGACTCGCGGTTGCATGGTATTGGAAGATTTGAATACAGCTTCCTAACTGAATCAAGATGGAACTGCATTTCTAGTAATCTTTGTCTTGACCCTTCGATTTCTAGGTGTTTATTACAAGTACTTCATCGTTAGTACAACTTTTTACAGTTTCAGTGCCTCCTATCCTCCAAACTGTATACATCCTCTACACACAATTATCGACTCTTTCTTCAGAGATATTCCAACCTAAGCTGGTGAGCTTATGATTACATTTTTATATTAAATTTGGACTTTGAGATAAAGTTAAGTGGACGTCATATTTGGCCCTCCGAATAATTCAAGAAGTCGACAAAAAATGTACGTCATGACGTAAAAGTAAGTAGGTGTACATTATTCGTTTAAAATGAAAAAATCAAAGATCGATTACACATTGGTTACACAGTAACAGTAATCGGTTGATGAGTTTATTCATTTGCACCAAGATGGAATACACTCTTCTTCTAATGTCGTTAATAAAAAGTTGAGTGACACCAGAAATATACAATTTGTGCTAGAAAATATAAAACAATACTTAAATGTATCTCCTTTATATGATGTCAAGGCTATTGAAGTGTAACAAAAGTCGCGTTGGAATACAGGAGGGGGTTTACCGAATCCCAGCAAACCAACACTTAATAGGATGACCTCTGAACCATATTATCAATTTAAATCATTGCCAGAGATAGCACCATTTTCAAATTTAAGCGACCTTACAAAAACAAACATTTCCCCTCCCTGTAGACAACGCCACTTCCCTCCCACCCAAAAAGTAAGAAAAGCAAATAGCTGGCATTTCCGAACATGAAATTAGTTCAACATTTTCCAAAGATAGCATCATTTTCCATTTAAGGGCCTTACATAACCAAACATTTCTCTTCCTCAGAAACGAGACTACCTCCCTCCCACCCACTGAAATAGTTAGGAAACATTTCGTTCTTAATTGGAATTTCTGAACATGTGATCAGTTTAAAATTTTGCCAAAGAGAGCAACATTTTTGCTTCCAAGTAACCTTACATAAGCAAAAAGGGAGGATGTTACCACCTCCCATTAGATGATAACCCTAACCCTTAAAACCAGCAAAAAATAAAAGAAAGTTCGGTAAATCCTTAGAATTACCACTAGCATATATCTCTTCAGTCGCTTAATAAAGATAGCGTCATTTTGCATGTGAAGGACCTTACATAAACAAAATTTCTCAAAGGAAGGCATCGTTCCTTCCTCTTAGACGATACCCCTTCCTTGCACCCAGTCAAAAGTCCAGTCTAGTAAGGAAAGTCCTGTAAAGAATAGAAATTCCTAAGCATATTATCAGTTCAAAGCAGTTCCAAAAATAGTTTCATTTGCAATTAACCGACCTCACTTTAATGTATGACGTTGTAGGATTGAAATAGAAACTTTTTATGGTAGTAAAAATGTAATCGAGCGTAAACGAAGATGTTCACCAACCCACCAAGAAATGTCAATAAGAGGAAATCTGGAGTTACGCACCCAGTGAGCAGTTCCTCTTTCGTCTGCTACGAGTTATTGAGACCTAATCAAACGCCCGACACCCTAACTGATATCAGTTTGATTGGTTCCTGTTTCGCAAAAGTTCCAGTAGACTTGTCTTCGTCACATTAAAATGTCGTTCTGAGACGTCACAATGACGTTATGCCAACATCCTATGTTACGTCTGATGCAGACGCGTAGCTACGTGGGGGGCTTGGGCGGCATCCCCCATGAAAGCCTCGCGCCCTCTACCCTCCCCCGGAATTCAGCTCTTGGAAAAATCGGCTATACCTTTTCACCTTTTGCCTCAATCACATTACTTTTGTTGGTGGAGCGATTCGAATTAATCCGTCTCATATTTCGGGTAAGAAAACGGAACATTTTACATCAAAGTTACCTTACCTTAAGGGAGAGGAGTTACCCCTCCATTAAGACAACACACCTTTCCTTTACAGTCGATCATAAGAAAAAAATTCAAGTAATTGCAAAAGTTTAAGAATATGTGATAAGTTCGAAAATTTATTAAAGATAGCATAATTTTCCTCTAAGCCATTTTAAGTGAACACAAATTTCTCAAACGGGAGGGGACACCCCTTCCTTTAGAACCCTCCCCAAGGACATCACCTGGACAAGGCGACAAAGCAAGGATTCGCTCCCGGTTCAAACTACTTCTGATGCGAATATGCATATTTTACACCGGCTTTCTGGGTGTATCTGGGTTGGGCTTACAGCATCATCTTCTATAGTGCCCCCAATCACCACTTCTGCGCAAGGTCACTGTACAGATTTGCCGAAAAGTATCAATGCCGGCGTCAAACAAAAGAGTCAAGATTTTTCAAAGTAACCTAACATACTGTTTTTTTTTCTATTTCAATAAACTATTTCATGACCATATCAAGATATGAATTCTAACAATAAAGTATGTTTATAAAACTTTAGAGCAACATGCAAGTCCTGGGATTTTTAATTTCCGGCGATGTAGGCCTTTTAGCTAATATTTTCTATTACGCTTCGCGCCAACCTATGATGGCGCTCCGCTCAGGTAGTAACAAGGCGCCCTCCCATGAAATGTTCAACCCCCACCCCTTGCCCCCCTACTAAAACGATCCTCTACGCCACTGTTCTGATGAGCCGATTTCCACGCCCGATTTGAATCGAGAGTAGCTCTTCCAACAAGACAGCTTCGTCATCTACAAATAACATAATAAAACGAAATACTTTTTAATCAATGGGCGTAATATTTACAGTTTTAAGGCTATTTTGTCAGAAAATAGATTGTGTTTTAAACATTTGTCTCAAAACGTCCCAACAGCCTAAGCAGGAGAGCCAAAACGACAACCGGCTTAGCACCTTATACAGATGTTCAGCTTCCATGATTACAAGTAAACAGAATAATATTGGAAGTGTACAACTGGAAATATGAGAGCCAGTAAGGAAAACCGTTAATGCAGAATTACAATGCATGCTGGGAAGGAAGATGTACCAACCACAGACGATACTAGTACTTAGTCATCCTGCCACGATGGGTCCTGTTTACAGTTAAGTCTTTTCACTTACCCCTCGTCTGGGGAAAAGTAAAAGACAAAAGGAAACAACGCCCTTTACTGCAGAGTTACTCTTACTAGTTCAAGAATATAATTTTGTCTAAGCATACACAATTTTTCGAATTTCAAACCGTGATTCTGTCAACATCAGCCTAGGGTGGAGGAGGATTCAATTTAAAGACAAAGTTTTTTGAAGTTACCTTCTCACACCTACACTGGAAGGATGAATGGGGTAACGTAAGTTTCATTGTCGAAAGGATGAAAAACAGTCACTCGAAGCATTTGTATCCGTTCGAAAACGTTCGCCAACTTCATATGCTGGTACGGAAAATCTCCAGATTGTGTACTTCCAAACTTTCCTATTGTTGCGTTGAAAGACAATTACTTCCACAAAGTTAAGAAAATTAAGAGCTCGATCACTTGTTGGGTATTTTAATCTCACAAATTTTTTTTTGACCTGGGTGTATTTTGAAACGTTGGGACTTACGTTATTACGATTCACATATCTGGTTTGCAGCAAGTATCAATTAATATTAACCTATCAACTGCATTTCACTTCTAATGTGATGCTAACGGGATAAAAGAGAAGAAAAAATTTAAACAATCTTTTCAGTGTCTAGAACAGAGATTCAGGATACGCCAAAGCTTATCAATAATATTGGGACCTTTATGTTTGTCATTTAAACTTTCGCGCTCAGCTGATACGGTGAGATACGGGCCTTTCCTTTCGCCCAGGTCGTATTGGGGTCTTAATGTAATGTATCTCCATGACAGGCATATGAACAACCAGGTTATCTGATCGTGAAAGTCTCAATTTGCATTGTTTCAGGAGTAGGTGGTTCAGAATGTGCATACTTATCCAAAAGTTATTTACATCAAATGAATGAAATGAGGTGCCGTATCCATGGATAATTTCAATGACCAATATTGCGTTTTAAGCCTGGAGAAAAAAGAAGGCAAGGCATAGTTCAAAACGTGACTGGAAGGCTCCCTCCCGCCCTTACCCGACCTTTTTTTGCTAGGAGTTCTTCAGAGATAAATCGTGCAAGAAGCAGTTGTTCGGTAGCTATATCAAAGCAACCTTCAATTTACCATATCCATCTGTGTATAGCTATAAAGGTCTACATTGCAAAGTCCAATACACTAGTCTTTTTAGAAAAATCCACTTTTAGAAAAATCCACCAACTCAGATGCGTCAGTCATATCGTCACTGTTTGTATCCATTCTGCGAAATAGCTCTTTAAGTTGAGTGTCCTTTGGATCTACTTTGGTATTACGCGGTCTGCGAAAGAAAAGACATGCTTCTCATGATTAGGTCATTTTCATACCTTGAAATCACTGTCTAGTACCTCCATAAATATTTGCCTTTTTATCAAAATTTATAAACATCAAATGAAAGAAGTAAATGGGATTAACATAATGATGGTGCGAATATTTATTTGAATCATTGATGTTTACAATAATCGTTTCACTACATTAATGAAGACATCGCATCGTAATCCAAAACGTTTAAAAATCAAGCGTTAAAAAGAAATATGGTGATAGTTTTTATGTTTTAGTACTTTAAAGGAAAAGGTACGGATTCCTTTAGGTACCCCTTTCCTTTGGGTCATCCGAGACAGGTACCACATCTTGATACCAAGTTGTAATCATTTTTCTGCAAGTGCACTACCGACTGTCGAGGGTCTGGAACTCTCAGGGTTGGGTTAGTGGAAAACTTGCGTTAGAATCAAAACTTACGTTTAAGGGCAAATGTATTCACCCATCATTTGAACCTATGTTCATATATGGGCATGCAAGATCATACATGTCGCCAAAGATGTGTTAAATTTAAGAAAATAAATTCATGTTTCTGTGATCAAGCATCAAGCCTATGATTGTTTGAAAAATCTTGAGAAATATTGGCGGGGAAATAGAATAAGGTTGATTAGAATCCGTTGATTTTGGGGGTCTTTTTGATCGATAGCGGCTGGCAAAATTTTGTTGGAGTAAAATATTTTAAATTTAGTAATACTAATCCATATAACTGGTGGTAGAGAAGCCAATAAAAGTATAGAGATGGGAGGATCTCTATTTTCAACATTTGAAACATTCCTTATCATACCATAATATTTTGAAAGTTGGGTACAGGCATATATTAAACACTCTTTAGTGTCTTAGTTTGAAGATTAAGATGAAGATTTTCTCGTGTCGAGTAAATACATACCCCATTACTTTATGCAAACATTTACAGTGATTTTTAAAAAGGACGCTTTGCGTGGGTAGGATTTACCCAAGGAAGTTAAATTCAAACAACTAAAGGTACAGGTATTGTTCCGTTTAAGCAAGCTGTTAAAAATAATAACGTTGGTGACTTGTGAAAAGATGACAGCAGTTACACATTCAGGTGTAGCCTCAAAAGAAGCCCAGATCCACTCTCTCCAACAATTGTAGGATCTTCTGCCTCTCGACTCTTTCGGCCTTGGGTGGATTTGAGTTATGTGTACTTTGTATTCCATCCATCTATCGCTGCTAAAAACGTAAGGAACGCAAAAACACAGATGACAAAACGAGGAGATATGCTGATATTAAAGATGAGTCGTATACACAATTGGTGTATAATGGGTGAATAAACGATTGTGTCGGTTTCAGACTTAAGCCAAACACTACACTCAGCAGGTGTAAGTGTAATTTCTGATATTTATTGGATTTAATTCCCAGACAGTTCCCAAAAGCTAGACATACTCTTGTCTGGCTTTTTACGTAACTTTGGGAATACCCATTGCTATCACTGGCAAATAACAGAAATGCTATCGGGTCACATCCTGCATAAGTTAAAACTCTAACCTTTTGAAGAGAAAGTGATTTTTTCTAATATTTTCATGTTCCGTTTAAATACATCTGTATGGACCATATTTTTAATATTCTACAAGATTGATCGTTTCTTGGAAAGTGCAAAAAATAAAATTCCCCCTAAAAATTTAGAGATGAAATTACGACATCCTGTGTTACGTTGCCAATGGGATACAAAGCTGGAATGAGTGCAGCAATGCCCTGCCTCATCTTTAAAACACGATCATCTTATTCCTAACTCCAACCAGACTTCACATTCCTTCTCCATCTCCATGTGTACCGAGGCGAAGTTTTCAAGACTTCACTCGTCTACTCCACCTTGCAGCCGGAAGGTCTAGGGTTCGAATCCTGGCCGGGTCATACCAAAGACTTTAAAAATGGAACCTACTGCCATT
>WURT03032965.1:0-34252 GCA_009936505.3 Holothuria glaberrima
AAATGACAATTCAGAATCACTTCTCATGGCCGGTGGTGTCCACTGTTTTTCCTGATTATGCAGTACCACTTCCGTGGCATTTCATGTAAATCTGCTGCGAAACTGTACCAGTATATTATTAAAATGCCTGTATGCACAATGTAAGAAGAAAAATGGTTATATTAGTGTTGCACATGCTGTGCCATTTAAAAATGGTTGATGAGTATTCTATTGCCACAAATTGGTACAAATCTCAGAGCTTCTGGGGCTTTGCCCCAGTTCTTGCCAACACATTTTTCCTAGACTCCATCAGGGCCTGTTTGTGGTACTCTGGCCTGTGCCCTGTGGGGAAACCTTATTGCACCCTCTCTGTGTGTGGCCTGCGAGTGGATTATGACCTTCAAAACGGCTTGTTAGAAACAAAAGGTTCCCCGCCCCTGGATTAGAGCAAAAAAGCAAACAAATTTGTTATTGGCAGTTTTGTACCACATTGAATTATACATTTGGACAGCTGCTCCACACAATAACTGGCAACGCTGGTGTAAGCTAACTTACGAAATCAAGAACTTCCTGAAATCACATCACACATACAGATTGGATAATATTACACCTGCTAATTGTCAGGAAACTTTCTGAAAGGTGATAAAGTTGTTCAAAATTGAAGTACCATTTTGAGAAGAAAAAGTTTCCTCTAAGGTCACTCAGATTTTTAAATTTATGCAAAGGATTATTTTCACTTTTTTTCCTCAGTATGTGGGTGTGTGTGTCTCAGTGGTGCATGGAGGATTCTCCTGTCATGTATCCAAGGAAACAGTAATGAGAACATTTGCAATCACTGTTCACAAAGCAAAGTTTCCTAAAAATATCATATGTGATATGTTGCACACTAAGAAAGCATCTTATCATTTTGAGTCATCCATGTCAACTTTAAAGAGAGTCTGTTTATTTTCTACGAAGAAGTTTTGATCTGCTACCTCTTTCATGTTTGTTCATGTATTTTAAGGTGAGGCTATTGTCAACTCTGTTTTGATCTTCATTCAGGATATTCCGCATGCTGAATTCATTCCAATCCCGCCAGATCATCAGCAGAATGCTGTACCTCACATTCCAAACATGACAACCGAATCTGTCCAATCACATTCCATCCAGTCGCTGAATGGTACCATCTCTAGGCCAGGCAACATACCATCAGCATCTCCAACTTATGTTCCACCCTCTCCAAGGACAAGGTACCCAAACCATTCAAGACCCCCAGAGGATTCACTGGGGGGCCACAGGAGGGGTCTTGTGACCTCACGCAAGAACACCAGGAAAGAGGATAAAATGGAGGCAGTGTTGCAAAGGAACCGAGATCTTGAAGAGGAAAATGAGAAAGTAATTAAATTTCTTGGCAAATTTTTTACCTGATTTGGAAAATGTTGTGGTTGCCAATTGTTATATTTTATGGCTGTGATGTACAAAGTGAGAATAATTTTCATACGAATTGTAATTCTGTCACCTTGATTTGGTAGGAAATTGTCCAACAGAAGATGATAGTCTAAACTTTAAATTCAAATTAGTGATTTGTACCTGTTGTTCATATCTCAGTACTGGGGACTTGAAATTCAAATCAGTGATTTGTACCTGTTGCTCATATCTCATTACTGTGCAATGCATAACCATGTGTGCATTGAGCATGATTTCAGGTTTGGAATATGTCTCTCTTATCAAATGGAAAACCATGTTTGGATTAATAGATTCATGCTGATTTCAGTAGAATCAAGTTAGTGCATATGGAGGTCACTGGATGAAAGCTTACCTCACTCCCTACAAAAGTCATTTACTTAAAATTAGTCACTTTTGATAAAAGCCAGAAATATCTTAAAATGACTTTGCCCTTGGCTGTCATTATTGAATCATTATAAAAAGACACTCTAATGAGAAGTCAATTATATTTGCCATATAACTAATTTTTCAACGCTGTAGGGTTTCTCTTTGTTATTTGAAGTGATTTTTTTAAAGGTCTACTGTCATTTATCCTCAAAGGCAAATATGTTAGTATGCTAGAGGACAAGGAACGTCAGAAAAAGCCATGATGTTTGGATTCATGAATGACAGCCTCAGAAATCTTGATGCATTTTTTTTGTTTACTGAAATCAGTGATAGCTACATCAGGTTTTTAGGAGAAAACTGTAGCACCCAGTTAAAGTACTCAGCCACTGGTTCATTACTCCAATTAGCAACTGGAATAAGCAGCTGAGCTCTATTCTTAAAGCTTTGGGGGCCACTTTCAAGCTGATACAGGGGTAGCTCAACAACAAATGGGCATTTGGATGTAATGAACAGGAACTTCTTGAAAAGAATCACTGATAAAAAGGTGTCAAAATATTCATGATCCTTGAGATTAAATCAACTTCCAGCTCTACTGTGAGATAAATTGCCATCATATTTCAGTTCTGGTACATCTTTAGGGCAACTGACACATACATGAATGAGAAGTGGTAAGAAATGTTGACCATTTTTGGCATGAAAAGATTCAGCAACTATCCTAAGTTTATGTTCTGTGTGTCTTGGTGCAAACCTTAAAGGTAGTGCATGTTTTTACGGTGCAGCCATTGCGTATCCCACAAGATTCTCCTGAATATAGTTTTTGTATCAATTAGGGTTGTTGGGAAAAATTTTGTTGTCATGGGAACCACTTGCCAGTTTCAGTTTCTGTCCTTTCCTTTCTTGTTCCAAACATGTACAGTAATGTTGACATAATGAAAGAACATTTATGTGTAAGTAATGACAAACTGTGAAAGTGAGAATGGAGAGAGATCCCAGGAAGTGGAGAAAGTTTCCCAGTCTGGTCCCTACAAATGTAATGATTCAAGTTAAAAAATAGGGGGTAAATTTGGTTTCTCAAATTTCACATTTGGTGGAAGATGACAGCTTTAGCCTGTTGGTATCTTGTTAACTAAACATAAGAACTGAACGAAATTTTCATGAGATAAAGGAATTTTAAGATTGTTGGGAAGCTAGCACATAACTTACTTTTATTCATTATACTTTCCAATTTTTATTAACAGCTCAAGAAATTGGTGCTTCATTTAGAGCAGAAGAATGAAGAGTTGAGTCGCCAGGTTAGTGGAATGCATGTTAGCGATGAGCCACCCGCAGACTTCGTTTGACTATTAGTGCCTGCATGTTTACAGCACTGCTAACCATGTTGTGTTCTGCAAAAAGATATTTAGTTCAGCATGCCTGCACTGCTGTTTCAGTTAATTCTGTTGTTTTATTCTAGTTTTTAGTTTTGCCTATGAAAAGATTAATAACAAGTAATTGAACGTATTGTTCGATGGGCAATGTCAGTTCTCGTCATAAAGTGAATTACATTGATAAACTGCTGGGATGGAACTGGTTGGTTGCTCATTAGTTTGCTTCCATTAATGCAGTGGTTCCCATTGAGGGGTACACATTTCCCACATTAGGTACATAACTGCATGGATGGGGGGGGGGGGTTATGAGAAACAGTGCCAAATTGTGTTCTGGTTCTTGTTTTTTATCATGCTGATGTTGAGTTCAAGATTTATACAGAGAGAGTTCCTGAAAATGACAACTGTGCATATTTATTAAAAGGTTGCAAGCACCATTGCACTTACTAGTAGCAACTGAAGCATGTTGTATCTTATGATTATTCATCCCGAGGTTTTGTAGATATGAAAAAAACAAAAAAATTGAAATTTTTGCCTATATTTGGTGGTGAATAACAGAAGTCTTTCTTGTGATTGTCATATGTTGAGATAGGTAACCAAAGTTTTCTTATGAAGAAGCAAGAAGTTATCAGTAGATTTTGCCCTCTATCAGCAAAATCTTTGTAGAGAAATTTGCATTTTGATGAAAAGTGTATTTTTAAATGAACAGGAGAACATGACTAATTAAAATACTATTTTAAATTGAATACGTCACCATTTTGGGAAGACCTGGGGGGGGGGAGAAAATCTGGGGGAAGGAGGGGGTCTGTGCTGGCATCATTGTTACTTTGTAGTGCCAAAAGAAGGTCCATCCATTTGCTGATTGTATTACCATTTACTCTTCATTTCCAAAGGTTCCATAGAGTAGCCCAGTTTGATATGATCTGTTTTGCCAGACTTAAGAAGGCTAGCTATTATTTAGGAGCAGTAGTAAACAGTTAAGCCAGTAGATGCAGAAAACTCCTTTGTGATTGAAGCACTGCCAATGCTTTTTTTCATTTCCTCAGATCATTTGTGCTAAAAAGTAGGAATTTTTCATACTATTTTTTTGATGCATTGAAGCGTTAGATTTTATGTTCTGTTTGAATGGTTTTAATTGTGTCGACGATTCTCCTTTGTTATACATCACCTAAATCTTCATTTAATTTTATACTCACTGAAGGTTTCGTCATTTATCATTCCTAAAAACAGCACAAACCTAACCCACATAGTTTATTCATTGATGAGCGTGTATATCCTTGAGAGTACTTTTGATGCAGTTTGCATCTATTTTAAAATTCTTTGTCATCTGTTGTCTGGGAAAAGATTTAGCTGCTGGAAGGTTAAGGTGACTTGTTAAGTACAAGGCAAAAGCAAATGTTGCAATAGAATTTTCCATGTAGCACTTTTGGAAACAGTTGAAGAAGAGATTTCAGCCCATGCAATAAGCTTCGCTTTGAACAGGAATCATCTTTCAGAACTGTGCTCAGAAATCTTTTCTTGGATATCAAGATATTGCCCAAGTATTTTATTTCATCGTTCTTGCCAAAACCACCTTGTTTTTTTATTTTTATTTTATTTTTGAGTCTATGAACTCTAATACCTATATTGCATAGAAATGATATTACCATGATGTACAATTGATGTTTGAAAAATATGGATTAAAAGGCAAATATTCTCAATTTTGAGTTACCATTTTGAATTTGTGGATGGGTTTCCCATGAGATTTTGTCAGAAAAATAAAATGATGGAAACGTGATCATTCAGACTGATTTTATTCCTTGTCAGTTTGTTTTATTCTCATAAGTAACAAGTGTAATTTTGTGTTCTTAAGATACACATTGATCATGTTGCTTTGTGATGAGTGGCTTTCTTTCTTTATTTGACAAGCTTAGGGCAACACTCCTTGGGGACATCACAAGTTTGCCTGTGAATAAAACAAGTATTGTATGTTTGTTGTAAAGCATGTTTCTAATGGTGACATTGCAGGCTGCGTGCATACTCGATATGATATATTGACAGTTTTTGTCCCCTGTTAATTGTGCTCGATATATTTTGCCATATATCTCTCAATGTAATCAGAAAATGATAATTGTCATGATAATGTTGTGCAGTTTCATAAAATCTTGCGTGACTAGACCAAGTGAGGGCAAAATTTCCTTAAGTTGAAAGAGCCTTTTATGTAAGGTTTTGAACTAAGCAGTATTCTGAGATGTCTTACTTGTTTGAGACAAGTTATATGAAGCTGTAATGGAAGTTTTAATAGAAGGAATAATCCAGGAGAAAAGTGACCAGAATCGTATGCTTAAAGGACTGTATGTTTATCAGTTTTAATTCAGTGCTAACTGACAGAATAAGAATAATCAATAGAAGCTCTTATCTTTGATTTCTCTTTCTACAAATACCATTGACCACAAACAAAACCTGGTGATCTTTAGTAGAAATGCATTATATTGTCAATTGTCACTATCCCATTTCACGAATGAGTAATAGTATGTTAAAAACAATGGAATGAACAAGTAATAGTATCTTGAACTAAATATTGTCAAGACTAATTGCAACATCATTACGTGATATCGCCCTTACTCAAATCGCCTGCTACTGAACAGTGCAAAACCCAACCTCTAGCCGACATGTCGGGATTTTACTTGATGTTCGCACCCAGAGATTGTAACCACTGGGACACTTACCAGGTTTTCTAATATTTTTTTTTATTATTTTTCAAAATTTTAGGCCATAATCTATGGGTGCAAATATCAAGTAAAATCCCATTTTTTCATCCAGAGGTCAGGTTTTGAACTGTACAGAGTTAGGCGATTTGAGTAAGGGAAAGTTCCCGTAATGTGGTCTCCATCTGAAGTGGGCAAGACAGCCACTTTTTTGTAAAAATTAGAAAAAAAAAATCTTGAGACTTACGACATGTCGACTATGATTGCCGATTTTGTTTAAGTCTGTAAACATGGTGCATCCCATCATATTTAATTCAATACAAATTATCAAAGCAGGAAGCTGCTAATTAATGTCATCAAGTGATAGTCTGTTGACCTGAAAATAGCAGCCCCACTGTAGGAGACCTTGCAAGAGGCCTGAATGTGAAGTCACCCCTTAGTGACAAATCTTCATTGTCCGTTCATGAAATACATGATTGCGACATATTGTGTATTGGTGTAATATGTAAAAGGGAAAAATGCAGTCGCCCCAGTTTGGATTAGTGTAGTAGTTTACCCATTTTCATGTATGGCTTTTGAGAATCATGTGGCAATATTTTTGAAACTGAATTGTGAACTTTGGAAGGAGTAACTCCTTGGTTTACCTTGAATAAGCAAGTCCTGAAATATCATGAAAGATACTCGAAAGAGAACTAAGAAATTTGTGAAATTTAGCTCTTGTTTCAAAATAAGTTTGGAGAAAATGCTTATGCACACTGAAAAGTCTTTTAGAAACTGACATATATGGTATTCTGGAGTTGTTTCATGCAATTACATCAACAATATCCAAGAATCCTGCCTTTCACGTACCACACAGTGCCAACCAACATAGCACAAAACTTTTTGGTATGGGTCCTTTCATCTTAGGCTATATAATATTTGTAGGCAAGCCTTTCTGTAATGTGATCTTGATTTCACAAGTTTTTAAGATATCAGAATTAAAGGTACCATAATAAGTAATCAACTTGAACTCATTCTAACCCAGTGTTCACATTAGGCAGTGAGATTGCCTGATTCCTGTACTTTTTCAACAAAACCTGCACATTTTAGGATTATGTGTGGGAATTTCCTGCACCTGTTGGGAAGAAGATGACTTGTTATGTTGCCTCTTATTAAGCTTCTCCAGCCCTCTTAAAATCCAAATATCCTCACCCCCTCCCAAAAGAAATATTTTGGAAGGGGGGTGGGGGATGTCTACTTCAAACTTAGTTCTGACACTGTTCTAGTCCATCAGTTGGATCACACAAATCTTCTCTTATTTCCCTTACAAGGGAATGAGGATTCTGATGATTCAGAACACAAATATCTTATTCTCAATCTTATCCAAAGGATAATTCTTCATGACTGTAATATTAATAATTTGCTATAAAAATGTCATATAGATTTATAATAGCCATTTAAGAGTTAGAATACAAAGATATATGACATCAGTTTTAGATTACAGCATTCTAGCTGTAAGAGTGAAAATATGGAATGATCAGTTATAAAATAATCCTCTAATACTCCAGTTTTTATTTCCATTTCTTTGATTGCTGTTTTGTCCGTCCCTGGGTAGACAACTTAAAAACACTCAACTCAACAGTTGACAAAAGAAACCATAATGACAGGTCTGCGTCTGAATGTAGTGTGTGTCTCATTTTCAGTGAACTCAAAGCAAGGTAACACAAAAAACACCTGTAGCTAAAATACTATTCAAATGAGACATGCAAATGAGATGCTTGCTAAAGTAATACACTGCAGTTGCAGTATTAATTATGTAAAGCTTATAAAGAGGTTCTTTATGGGAATCAACATTTTGGTGCAGTTGAACTGAATGAGTATGCATGCATCTTATTCACATGTGTTGCAAAAATATGTTTGTGTTTTTGAGTGGTTTACAAATTGGAGAGATAAACACATTCAGAGAATAATTTATCTCATATCGTGTAAAATTTTGCCATACACCAATCAAATCTCTACACAAGTACTACATGTGTTGTGATTTGATACACATCTATGCAGTACATAACTGTGTTTCAGACATTTGTATCTTTTTTAGTGTTTTCAAGGAATTTACTCCATTCATCTAAAAACTGCAAAGTGCCTGCTTGGCATTTCATTGACACATTGCCCAGTAGTACATGGATTAAACCATTTTGATGGTTGCTATTGACAAAATCAGTTGGACCTGAAAACACAGGGTTTGTGGTGAGTCATGGTAAATTTTGGGACTTCAAGCTGTCATTGAAAGTCATGGAAAGATCATGGAGGTTTGTCAGGGTATAAAAATTTCTGAAGAATTGATATTCTAAGAGAAGAATGGCAGAAAAGTCCTGGAACTTGTACACTACCTTAATACTGCATAGTATTTTGGTTTTTCTGAGTTAAAACAATCTCAGATTATTAAATTTTTTTGGTGGAATTATAATGAAAGAGAGGGAGATCATCTTATTTATGGTAACGACTATGGCTATACTGTTATAGTTTCCATGAGATGAATGGTTTTAGTATGCTGTAAATAGTCTCCTGACTAACATAATTTAGGAATTAGTCATAGGTAAAACCAATGTGTGCAATGGAAAGGAATTTGAAAATTTAAATTTGAAATTTCAGTAGGAATCCTGCCAGACAACATTCCTCAAGTAGTGCAGCTTTTAGTCTTCCTATTTTGACTTTCAATCAGCCAACCTGAGTTGCTGTTCTTTTCTGCCCACTTTTGCTCAGTGACATGAGTCAGTTTTTTCTAGACTGCCTTCCTTTATATCAGCTAACTACAAGAGAACACTGTATAGCTGGAAATTTTCATGTGGGTTTAATTTTTTGCACTTTTTGTGGCTAAGTAACTAATTGCGAATTTAAGATCAGCGAAAATACTTCCACTTCTCTATACAAGACTATGTTGGTTTGATCAGTACAGGTGCAACAGTGAATTCTTCACTCTGCAAATATGTGCACAAGGTACAGAATATTGAAATTTAAATTAGCCTTCAAGATGCAGAAATTTGCCGCTATACAGTGTAATACATATTGCATCTACTTGCTCTACTGGCCTTATGTCAAGTGCAAAAGATAATGTTGTACATGAGTGAACACTGCTAGTACAAGAAACATAACGTTTGATTGATCATTTTTTAGAGAATTCTGGCCCTCAAGGGTCAATTTTCTTTCAACACTGATGATGTGACCACATGATGAAAGAAGCTATGGCTACTGCTCGTATAGCATAAATTTGCTAACCATTCCTAAAAGTTTAATAACATTTGTTTGGATTTCTTTCCCTTGGAAGGATGTCAGATAGGAAACCAGAACATCTGTACTATGGTTCCTTACTATAAGGACAATAGTACACATCAAGGTGTTTTAGTGTGGGCTGTGCAGAGCAGTACTAGATAATGCTGGGCAGTGCTCGGAAGTGCGGGGTGTTGCTAGCCGATTCTTGGCATTGGCAGACATGTACTGTAAAAAGTACACATGAGATACACTACACTTGCAAGATTTTCAAGTTTGACCGCTAGTAACCTCACATGACCTTTGACCTGTACCAAACACCTGGATTCTTTTAAGTTCAAGGTTATCCTTCTCACATTATCATCTTGTAAGGTTTTTTCAATTTACCTCTGTTGACAGTACATGACCTTTGACCGCCATAAAATCAATACTCCTGGATTCAGTGTGGAGTATTTACATGCTAATTGAGAGAGAAATTCCTGAGTTTCACTTTTTAAAATGAAATGTTTACAAGTTTTTCACACTTTGATGACTTTGATCATACACTGTTGGACCTTAGGACCCTTCCTCTCAATTTGACCAATCTACATTCCAAGTATACAAAGGAACTGTCATTGCTATCTGAGATATTGTGTTTATAAGCTAAGCATCACAAAGATAAACAGTAATACACATATATTTGCCTACTTGACAAACATTGATTCTTTTTAAGTTTGGAAGTAGTCAAAAGACAGACGGTGTTTAGATGAAGTCTACCTCACTTCGACCTAGTGGGCTGCCATTCCCAGAAATCCTCGGTTTCTTATAGCCTCATCACTTTAGTTTGCCTACTGAGCCATATAATCAGACCATTCCAATAAACATATCTGGAATATCCATCAGCAGAAGACGAAACAAGAAATTTACTCCAATATGGCTTGTATAGAGTGATTCTTGGAGAAAGGATGGCAGCTCCAGCCAAACTTGAAAATGTCATTTGCTCAAGTAAAACACACTTACAGAGTGAAATTCCTTTTGTTCTGTAATTTAATTCAGATGCCTTGTTTGATAAAGGTTTTGAGATCTTTTCTGATCATTCATTTCAATTAATGCCTTTCAAACCATGAAATGCATCCAGGGACTTGCCAGCAGTAAGTGGCTATGCCTGTTCTTTTGTTTGCAGTATTTTAAATATTGCTGCATACCCATTCCAACATCCATGCTGACCTTTTGAACGTTTCAGAGGGGTCTATCAAACATCCTATCAATGCTTTTTTCAGTTTCCCTTCCTAATTTAATTTTATCTCAAAATCTGGTAGGAGAAAGTTTTTCACCGTGAACAATTTTATTCATCTTGAGAATCTTTATGTCCACAAAAAGAGTTTTGATCATTTCCCTTTTGTGAGTTACGTAGATAGTTGACCTCATTCATTACCGCTGGTGAGTTTGAACAAATCTTTCCAGCTAGGCAAGTTTAAGTTAAGTGATTTCCTCTAATAATCAACCAAGATTGACTCAATTCTACCAAAATATTGATCCCAAGGGGAGAGTTCAAATCTCGGTCAATCATTCATCACAATGCCATGTGAAATATACCATGCACGGTTAGTAAATTAGATTGAAAAATTACACTTCATGGAAAGTTTTCTTTTGTTACCTCTGTTATTGGGGCAAAAGATTTTGCTGTTTGCATTGTAATATCAGAAGTGCGTACTAGCGTTAACTTTTGAAGTTGGGGGCTCATAAAGTAAGAGACACAATCAATTGTGTAAGCAAAAGGATGTTGATCTATGGAAGGATGTGAGGTATGGAATGAATCATTTGGTTACGAAAAGTACAGTTGAACTGACTGAGTGGTAAGTTGTACAAAGAGCAAAAGACGTTGCATATGGTACAGGAATGGTTACTGTAATACAGAGACAGTTTAACTCGGATTGACATAAACGGTTTAATGTTGTGGAGACGTATAGAACAAAATAGAAACAAGAATTAATAAACATTTCACATAGGGGACATACTTCTAACAAAGAATCTATTTGTGTAATGATAGAGGACTAAAGAGAACAAAATTAACAAGGAGAGAGTTTATTTGCAGTAAGTTTCATTGACAGACCTGGTGCAGATATTTCCATTAGTTTAATCCGTCTTTTGACAAAAGGTTATTCATTCATGAACTTGTTACATGAATGCTAATGAACTCCCTAGAGTATGTAGTGAAATATGATTTCAGCAATTCTGTGGCAGTGTCATGTCATTAGAGATACTTAGAAGAAAGTACGAAGGCCTTTGAAACAATCAATATTAGAAGTGTATTTGCAAGCAAGTGCAAGGTACCTTCAAAACTGTAAATCACCAGGGTTCTAGCTAGGCCAAGTTTAATGCCAACTAATGTACAACCAAAGTGGGGAGCAGATTTTCTAACAGGAGAAGACCAAGGCCAGGATGAAGGCAACTGAGTCTCCTTTTAGAGTCCTTTCTGAATCTTTTTGGCTGCCTGGAATTATATTTTCTTGGGAAAACCTCATTTTTCTGCAAGGAATGTCAGTTTTGTATGTCCATATAAAGATATATATTCAGGTCTGTGAAGTTAGCCAACTAGTGCAAATTTTCACAGAGTACTGGTTAGGCAATGGGAGTTAAAGTTGCTTCTGATCAGGGCTGACCAGCATGGCTAGAACCCTGTAAACTTGTCACATCACAGTTAGATGAAGAAAACAGGAGAGCATACTGTGCCATATAAGGCTGCCATTAAGATATCAGAGAAACTAGTGTGCAGAATCATTAAGACTCTTTTACCAAGGTGGCTTTGAACCATACCAATTTGCATGTAGATAAAAGTACTGCAGTGAAGATACAATCCTACTCCTTCATTTAGTCATAGAGCATCTTGAAATTTAGTTCTCTTACACTAGAATTTTATTCATTGATGATAGTTCTGCTTGTAAAAACATTTTTTTCCTTGAAATTACACTTCAAGGTACTAAACAAAGTTAACTTTTCACCTACTTTTATGTCACTGGATTGAGACTTGTTCTTAACCTTTACAAAGTTCAGGATTGATAATTCTCTTTTGGATGCTCTTTTGTAAACTACTGCCCCCCCCCTTTCCCAAGGCTGTGTACTACTATGCTTTTAATTCTTACTCATAATTGTAAGGCTGATAGGGATGGAACATTCATAGTGAATTTTGCTGATGACACTTCAGTCACTGGACTTGTGTCAATGAATGATGAATGTATTTACAGAGCTCCTGTGGCATTAGTCCTAAATTGGTGTGACATGAATAACCTAATCATAAATGCTACTAAAACCGTGGAAATGATCATTGATTTTTGATGTAAAGAAAGTGTAAGGAACTGTACATGATGAAGGGTCAGACAGTAGAGAAAGTGGATACTTCGAAGTTTTGTGGCTCATACATTTTCAATGTTCTTGAATGGTATGGAAACTCTGTAGAATTATCTAGCAAAGCCTTGCAATGCCTCTTCTTTTTAAGAACATAAAACTCTTCATGTAATAATCAATCAATTTTATGAAGTTTAACCTTGCAAAAAGCCAAGTGTGTTAACTAGGTCTGTGGTTGTGTGGTTCGGTGGCACGACACAGGAGATTTAAATGAAATGAACTCAGTAGGTAAGATTGTTGAGAGGATTACTTAAGCTAGATTTACATCCTTGCTGTTCCTCTACCTTAAAAAGATTATGGAAGAGTTTAAAAGCCATTACAAGGAGTGAGTCCCACCCAGCCAGTTGTTTGGCCAAATCTATTTCGCTCCCATTTACTTCCCCTGTAACTACTATTGGACAATCCATCTACCGCGGAATGATCACTGAGGTAAGTAGGGCTCATAGATTCACAAAACAGGTAGGTTTTGGGTAAATTTCTACCTTCTGGAATGTTTTTAAGTACATTTTATGTCAACAAAAGATTTGCAGAGGGTTTTTACCAAGTTGCAGTGAAAATTTGCAACCATCCTTACTTTCTATATTCTCACCCTAGATATCAAAAATTCTCCCTACCAAGTTTAGTTCTAACTTCTCCTCCAATTTAAACAAAAAACACCTGTCTACTACACCTCCTAGACAGAGCCACTGTAGCCTGCACCGAGTTTCAATTGTTTGAGGCCACAGTGACACACAGTTATGCTTGAGCTTATTTTTGGGTACACAACTGACTGTACAAGTTATAGTAGACCACCCAGAATGGAGCTGTAATGTTTGAATGAATGTCGGTCAAAATGTAGTCATCTACTGTACTTAGAAATATAGGGCTTTTCCTAAATATATTTGGACAGGGAGCTGCCATATCCCTTTTTATCTTGTCACATATTACAGCTTTACATATGTTTTTTCTACTATTCATAGAAGTAAACTAAACTAAACAAACACGCCCCGGTTATAACTGGGGCGTGTTTGTTTTGTTTATTTTTCTGCTGCAATTGGTTAAATGGTTGTTCTTACCCGGCCCTGGTTAGTCCAGTCACTCTTTTTATTTGTTTTTGTTTTCCAGTTTTAGAAGTAAACTTTCATGTTTTTCTCTTTTCATTTTTGCAAAATTTTGTTGAGCTTTTGAAGACTGAGAAGACAAGTGATGTATATTTTGTTATATATGTGTTAAATAAATTTTTGATAAAAACAAGGTTCAATGTGAAACCTTGAAACAGTTTTCACAGATGATTTAAAATGATTCTTTCAAAGAGGCTAGGAGATATTTTGGTCTAGGTGTAAATTGTAAGCACGATTTTAAAATAAATTTAGAGGCAATATGTACGTACAAAACAAAAGTCCTTTAATATCTGTACAACCTCTGTAGATACTTCATTTCTATTATGATGGACAGTTCAAAACAGGGAGTTTGCTGTTCATAGCATTAGCTGCTTTTAGTGCGCTGATTTGTAATCCTCAATTTCAGTTTTGAAAAAAGTGATACTACCTAAAAATTACTTATACAAGGTACAGTCCGAGTTCAGATTGGCAAATCTGTTACAGCATGTGACAAGCAAATGTAGTGGTTGCTTTTCTGTACACTTCTACAGGGCTCATTTGTTGTATATTTTGAGTTTGTTCTGTATAGCTTTAGATAAATGTGGCAGCTGCTAACAGCAGGTTCATGAAACATAGATTAAATACAAACATGTGAGTATGAAGAAGAATTGGTCAGATTGGCCATTGTTGTGATACGGGAATTGTTGCCTAGCTGTGCTGCTTGTAATAGCTGTTTTGTGCAGGTAATTGCAGAAAGAAAAGCTCTCTACCAGAGCAGTCAACTAACATTTGCCATGGCCACTTGGAACATGGCAGTCTGTCCCTGTAGAGAGGTTTGGTACTGGCTTAAAGGCTCTTTAATCTCACTGCAGACAGTAATTATTCTCCTTAAGTTAAGTTCTAGACCCCTCCTCCAATTTAAAGCAAAACTTTTGTCAAGTGCACCTCGAGGACAGCCGCAGTCGCCTACACTGAGTTAAAATTGCTCAAGGCAGTATTTTGTCAATCTCAGTGTGTGTCAGATTAATTAGGAACATAACTGACTTTATAAGTCATTGTTGACCAACCAGAGTAAAACTATTGTTTGAATGAATGTCAGTCAAAGTGCAGTTATCAACTGTGTTTCAGTCTTTGGGGCTATTCCTAAATATGATTGGCAGAGAGTTACTAGCAACTCCCTGGTGTGGGGGATGCCATATCCCCTTTTAGAGAATCAATATGATCACACTTCCTGTCTCGCTTTACCAGTTTCTACACTATAAATTTTATCCTGTGCAAGATTTTGCTTTTTTTACCCATTTGCATTGACGCAAACCATAATAAGAACTTCGAATGTGTCAAGGAAAATGAGAAAGTCTTACTTTACGTTTTTTATCACTGTTCCAGAAAATAAAATTCTCCAGGAAAAAGAATCATAGGGACAGTCAAGGAAGATGCTGTGATGCATAATACTTCATACAGATTTCATGTGTCAATGCATGTCGGGCATAGTGACCATATTTCCTCGTGTCAATAGCAGGAATATTGGTGAAACTGTTGCAAATGACAACATGAGATGCCAGGTCTTTTGACATGAATTTTATGGTAATGGATTTTGATTGCTGAGTGTAAATTGAGGTCTATCTCGTCAGGAAAACTGCCTGAAGCAAAGTGTTACATGTAGTACGTGGCTGGTTTGCCTCATCATCACAAATGAATGTTTTCATAAAATAGAAATGACCCGTCCCACTTTCCTTTGGGTGCAAATCCTTGTATTATTGAACATTTCTAAAAATTTAACAGAAATTGAACTCCCTTTGAGATTGTCAAAATAGTGCCTGATGAAATTTCTCGGTGCATCTACAGTCATGCCCAACCATTTTAATAAAGGCTACGGAGTGTTTTAGTTGGTGCCTTATTTCCGGTGATTGGAGGTACTACCGAGCAGATCCAATCCTCTAGCCAGGAGGACTTTGCTGTCTCTTGATTAAAACTCTCAGAAGAACAAAGAAAATCACGAAGCCTAAAGAAATGTCACTGCACCGCAAAGTTAGAGATGTAGAATTGCAGCAAATTTCGTTTGTTGAAGTAGTCGGCTGGCAGGATTTATAGACTGTTATGTTTAGAGGCAAGATTGAGCGTTGGAAGAAATATGGATAGATTTTGTCAATTTAAGAAAGGAAATCTTAATTTTTTAAAAAACTTTTTGTCCACATCTTACAAATTTTACACATGATATCAAATTCATTTTCGCTGTCAATTCAAGAAGCTTTGAGGGGACATTCAAGAAGCTTTGAGGGGACATTTCCTAACATTTGACAAGCTTGTAGGAGGGGTAGAAAGTTAACGACAGGAATGACCTCTTTTGGCAGAGGGTGTTGTCAAGGTATAACTGTCAATAAATATGGCATAACTAGACCTTGTTGGATTTTTTTATCTTAATTACAAACTATGACAATTTCTTGACAATGCACACATGGGAATAAAAGCTACAATATCATAGATGATGGGGCAGGGATAGGAAGGAAAAGGTATTTTGGGCTAATTATCAGTATTCAATAGTATTATAACAGCAAAGGTTGGGGTTTGTGTTGGACAAGGGGGGGGGATGGGTCAGAAACCTCAAAATGATTATATGTAAATACATATGCATACATGTATTCACTTACATGTATCCGCATATACCTGGATATATACATAGACATATTTGTGTATGTTAAAGTTTATGGAATTATAAACATATATATGTTAAAATGAGCTGGTGATGAAGTGGGCTCATCAGTGGCACTAAAAACACTGAAGGAGCTCTGATCATCTATCTTCAAAGTTGCAAATAGCATGTATATAGTGTGCCTTCAGAAGTCAACCAAACTTTTCCATGCAGTTTTGAATCCATCAGCAGATTGATTTAAGTAGTTGGAAGGGAGGATGAAACACAAGGGATAGGAACAGTCTTTTTATAGTATGAATGCTGCTGACTAATGACACAACTAGAAGACCTGCTAAAGAAAACTCTCAGGATTGTGTAGGGATATCCCAATGAAGTGCATTAATTCGAAGTCCCTGAATATGCAGTTGAATATATTACATGCCTGGGTGCATCAAAGTGTGTCTCAGCAAACACCAGGTATGTATGCTGCAATAGATTTATGCAAAGTGAGCCCAAAAATATTCCTTTCATGGCCAATAGAGCTACATACTGCTTTTGCTGACAAAACATGTGGGTTTTGCCAAAATACTATTAAAGGTCTCCATCCTCTCAAACCAAATTATTAGAGAGAACTATGTCTCACATATACCATTTTTAGTAAATATCATTACAGTTGACCAACTCTAAGGGAAGATTAAACAAAGGTATAAAGCTGCAGTTTCCAACCACAATTAAAATGGGAATGCATATGCATGCATCTACAAATGTCTTTTTGATCACAGAACATGCAATCTGATGAGTGTGCAGGTGAAGCACGCCAAAAGAGTTTGCATCATCAGAGTCTAATATTCACACCAATATCAACGAGTTTAATGGTTTTTACCAAAATATCAAAGACATTCCATTTCCCTCCACCAAGTTACTGGAGGGGACTATGTCTTACATACAATATCAGCAAATATTATGGTCTCAGACCAAATATTGGGGAGGATGAAAGGTAGACTGTCTCCCTCTTGTCCCCTTACCAAATTGTTTGGGGTCCCACAGCCCCCTGCTTTTCACCACCCTTGTATTATATAGTAAAGTTAAAATTCACCATCAGTGCAGATACCAAACTGATATTACTTGGATAGCCTATATAATGCATTCAAAGGTTACACTATGTCTGACTATTTGTGCCAAGGTATTGCCAAATAAATGAAACAATTTTGTAAATGCAAAATAGCCTGTAGGTTTGTGTAGAGTGTGCTTATTTCCATAGGCGTAGGAAGCTGTTCAAGACTGTGGAGGCTGAACCTTGTTTTGGATCGCCGTCCTGGGGGTTTACAAGTACATATATACGTTATTGATCCCTATCATTTTGGTAGTTCAAAGGTCATTTGGGGTCAACAGTGGTCAAAAGGTTAAAACTTTGTAAACAGAACAGTTTAAACAGAAACTTTGATGCACCTCATACTGGGTATGTGGGTGGTCCATATTGAGTAAATGATCGTTCTTGTTTTTAGTAGAGGGCTAAAGTCATTTGAGGCAATGGAAGGTAAAAGAAGTCAAAACCTTTTAAATGCTATATCTCATGCAGGGAAACTTCAAGGGTTTCCATACTTGATATGTAGGTGGCCCACATTGAGTAAATGATCACAATATCATTTTGGTGGAAGTGAAAGATCATTTGAGGTCAGCAGAGGTCAAAAGCTGAAAATCTTGTATACATAATACTTCAAGCAAGAGAACTTTGATGAATCCCATACTTAACATGTGGATGGCCCATATTAAGTGAATGATCATCATTTTTGGTGGGGGTCAAAGGTCATTTGGGGTCATCCCATATGGAGGATTAGAAATTTAAAACTTTGTAAGCACTATATCTCAAGTAACTAGGAAAACTTTGATGGATCTCATCCATGTGAATAGCCAGACCATATTAAGTAAATTGATCTCTCATGTTTTTGGAAGAGGTCAAATGCCATTTGGAGTCATCAGAGAGGAGAAGGCCAAAACTTTGTAATCACTATATCTGAAGCAGGGAAACTTTGATGAATGTCATACTTCACATGTGCATGGCCCATACTAAGTTATTGATTCCTTCCACTTTTCTTGGAGTTCAAGGTTCATTTGGGGTCACCATGGTTAAAACCTTGTAAACATGATATCTAAAGTAGGGAGACTTTGATGAATCTCATACTTACAGAGGTCAGAAAGTAAAACATTGTAAGCACTATAAACACTGTATCTCAGGTGGTGAAACTTTGATTTCATTTGGGGACATTGGGGATTAAAAGTGTTTGATGTCCATGGATCCTAGACATTTTGTGCCAAAACTATAAAGACAGTAAATTTATGAAACACTCAGTTTCAAAACACAAGCCTAGACTTGCATTTTAGTGGCAAGTAATCACTTAACCTTTTGGCTCTCTGGTTTCTCATATGAATTTCTTTTCTTATATTTTAAACTTGACAACATTTCAAGGTCAGAAACTGAAAATGGCATTAAGTTAACCATTTCTCCACCAATAGCAGAAAGTGACAGGATTCATACATTTTGTTTCTTTAACTTTTTTTAAATGAAGAAGAAACAGCACTTTAAACGGCATATACCAACCTCAAAAAGTGCACATAAAAAAAAGAAAGATAGATCATATTCTTTACAGAAACTGCTTGACATATCTCTCAAAGCGGATCTATGGGTGACTACAGTATATTGAATTTTTAATTTTCCATCCTCAAGTGGAAGATGTTACCATAGAAACCAGCAGATTTGAAAAGAAAGAATAGATTACAAAGGAACTAAAAATTCCAGAATGGGTGTATTATTGCAATTCATCAGCTGGATAAAAAGTAGGTAATGATTCTACAAACAATATTTATGGGATTCATTTCTTAAGAACAAGAGAAATAAAAATAAAAAAAAAAGAAGAATGCAGTCATGTTTGAAGCCAGAAGAATCATATTCAAGGACACTGTGTAACTTTACAGGGCAGGTTGAAGCATGTAGTGTAACACAGTTCTTAATGATTAAATTGCTAGTAGCACATATTCTACTTTCAAGGTCTTTCTCATATTCTGGAAAGCTGCTGACAACTCACCAGCTGTTGGAACTTGTTTCAGTTTTATAACATGTAGTGTTTCACCACGTATCTGGTGTAATTTGTGTTCCAATTTCCGGTCTTTAACGACATTTTAATCTTGTACTGATTATCAGTTTTCTGTGATCATGCATCCTTGTAGCAATTATTATCTCTTGATGAAGAGAGTTAAAGGAGCTTAATTTTCATTTGTAGGGTTTAATAGCTGCAGCCATTTTGTGTAAAGTACTCTATAAATATTTTCTCTTTTACTTGTACATTACTAATGGTGATCAGCTACCATGTAAATATCTTTTAACCTTTCAACCTTTCTTAAAGTTTTCACATTGTTTGAGCTAAAGAAGAATGTGAAATGTATGTGTATTATTTTTTTTCCTGGAAGTAAGGGTGGGGGTTTAGGATGGGGGTTTAGGATGGAGGGTCTAGGATGGGGGTGGGGGAGGGACTCAAACTTGACATGAAATGAGGCAAACTGAAAATGGTGTAAAATGTTACACATTTGATCCATCCACTCATCCTGTATTACATTCCTGAGTCAAACATAAGAACAAATTGGGCAATGAAGTAAACTGTTTGAACCCATTTTAAGTTGACATATGCAAAGTATGTGAAAAAACTTGTGCTGGAAATATAGGATCATCAGGAGCTATGTCATACGGATTGACTTCTTAACTATCATATTGTGAAAGCCTCATTTAAAGTTGTGTCTAGAGGTTAAATGGCCCCCACCTCCCATGATGCATCAGAGTTCTGATAATTTTAAATCATGGTTAACTTTATCTGTAACTACCTATCACCCATTCAAAACCTCACAACAGACTTTATCCCATTATAGGCCACCCTTACCAAACCCATTAAAATGGCTTTATTACCATGCGTAAATCCATACTCATGCTGCATAAGAAAAGTGATACAATATGGGTATTTTCGGTTTAATTGTTGAGCTAACTTAATTTGTTCGTACTTCATGAATTCTTGGTCCAGTTTTAGTTCCATGTGGGACCTCAGTGGGTGTAAGAGACATAAAGACATTTCAGTTTATCAAAAGAGATACAATAGGCAACAGAATATAATAATGAGGTAGTAATTTATGTAAAGTTTAAAGGACCCTTCAACCAGTGCATCCATATAGACGGGGAGGGGGGGGGTGTTCGCTCACCTATTGGTGCCCTTTTTAGGTTTTTACGATATTGAGGCATAGGGTGTCTGCCTACTCCAAAGTGCCCCTCCAGGCCATTCTCTCCCCCTTCTAACTGAATTCCCTAGCTTCGCCACTGTAACCTTTGCGGAGTGTGCTCAGGCACGTTGCCAGGAATCTTGATATATTGAAGGGGGAGATGTTTTCAGAAGTAATTCATTATCCATGTAAAAATAACGATTATAATCCCATGATTTAGCCAGCTTGTATTTGAGCGATAAATGCCGCATACTGCAAAGGAATGTTACATGAAAAAATGTGAAGGGCAATTTCTGCACAAGTTTTTTGTCCAAAGAAACCATCTTGATTCAGTTTGCAAGAATCAGTCATTGCAAATTGCACTTTTGACCTCATTTTCAAGTCAATTTGGGTCAAATATTACACCAATTGTCATATAGATACCTCTGAAATTGAAAAAGTTTTCCCAATTGGAGGGGGACACCCCCCTCCCCTAAGAGCTGTCCCCAGACCAACTGCGTGGTCAAGTGGTTAGAGCATCCGACTTGTAGCAGGAAGGTCCAAAGTTTGAATCCTGGCTGGGTCATACCAAAGACTTTAAAAAAGGAACCGCCTACCATTGTGCTTGATGCTCAGCATAAGCAATGGAGTAGGGAAAACAAGACTGTTAGCCACAACTGGAAAAAAGGCCGTGGCTGGCCCAACTTAATCCGATTAGTTAGAAACTGAGCCGTAAAACCTCATCTAACTATGTCACATAGGAGAAGGCTGACCTGGCTAATTACTGATTAGTAATGACGCACAGTGTTAACATTTCTTTTTAAACAAATTGTACTTAGTGATCTAGGAAAGTGGGCAAGATCACTGTATCCGCCTGAGAGCGCTTAAGTCTGGCATGCAACCAACTTGTTGGCTGGGCAAACGATAGCAAGCCCTTGCCAATTGAGTGGAAGGAAAACAGGAGTAGTCAGAGAAAAACACATGTATCTTGAGCAATATTGAACCCACACACATGTGAAACACGTGCACAGCAGCTGGAATAGATGGTTCACAGTTTGGTATATACTGTTTATTGATATTTTGAAAAGACAAGTCTATGTACCCCCCCCCCCCCAAAAAAAAAAAGGCATACCAATATCAGTATATGTCCTTGAAATAAAGGGTGAAAAACAAAGCTCGAGAGGCCATATTTGGTAAGTCCCATTTTCAGTTGCAGAAATTTGCATACTTGCTCATATTTATTCATGATATAAGTTTAAAATACTACAGATTTCATTGTAAAAGGTCAATGTCAATATTTGATGGATTTTGTTGAGAACTGTGGCTGCATTCTAGGGTTTCAATGCTTTAACATCAAAAATCCAACTGTGTCATTTTCATTTCACCAAACCTTAAAAGACTAAAGGTGTGATGATGTAAACAAAACAGCTGTTTTACTCAACAGAGATAAATTCAAGATCCCCTGATGGAAAATCTGTTAAAAATTATTGATTATCTTTTACTGTCAAGATATACCTCTTCAAAGTTTGACCATTCCTGAGATACCTCATTAACTGTTGAAAAAATTATGATGTGGAATGATGCTCTTTGTATTTTTTTATTGTTAATCCTTTGTAAATTACCAGCTTGCTTCTACTAAAATACATGTAATTTGGACACTCGTATGTAGTCAACAGAGACTCCCAAATAAGCCCCTCACAGCAAGCTATAACTTTACAACAGTCCTTGGAATGAAGTATTCAACAAACAAAGGACAGTATGAAACATATGAGTCCCTCTTTCAGCTCACAAATTTGCATTTATGTATCTCATGTTTATGCATGATGTACTGCACAATGAGTAATTGTACTGTAAAATGGTTAATATTTGATGGATTTTGATAGGAAATTTGACTTTGTTTTACCATTTCAGTTTACATGTCTGCGGACTTTTAATAAATATTTTAAACCCTGGGTACTTTTATGTGTTCCAGTTCAATTTTCAACATCCCTCTCCCCCCCCCACCCTCCAGGTACCCTTTTCCCAGATGTCACGTTATTGTCATAGTTTTTTGAAAGATGAGCATGTAAGTTGGGTTAAGGTATACTAGGTGAATTAATAGTTGAAGAACATTGGAACAGAGCAAAACAGTGTCACCATCATGCTGGCATTATCAATATTTTATATCCTGCAAAGGTGATTTATGAAACTTGGCCTCCAGCATACAAGAAAGCGTGTAGTGACGAACCTAACATGAACCAGTTTGAAATCTTAACGTGGTCATCACATCTTTTCAAAAGGTGTCACCAAAGTTTCCTCGCTTTTGCTGTTTCTTCATGGTCAGAAGGATCCATCAGAGATTTTATTTAAGATAATTCTTTGTCAGGTATCTCACACTTGGTTTCATCTTGCAGCAGTCTTTGATTTTTAATAGCCAATTGTGTCAGCACCAAGGTGCGTAAACGAATCTCATGAGGAGGCTGAGGAACAAGAAAACTGCAAATAAACCATGCACATATCAACACAAATTGGACAGCTCCTTTGACTCTCTTTGAAGGGAATGAGCAGTCGCCCCAAATTTAGTTCAAAACATCCTCTACACCATACAAATTTGAAATTTCCTCTTATTCTAGTTAATACCAAGTACCAATAGATGATGTGTCCGAACAAAACTGGTTCATAATGAAAGAAAACTACTAAACTTAGTAGTTATCCTGCAGGAACTGAATATTTTTGTATAAAAAATATTGATTAAACAGAGCCATTTACCAATTAGGATATCAGGATACACTAATTCATATTGGGAAACTGCATTTTCTCTTTAATTCTTGTTTCTGTGATGGGCTGGAGAATCCAGTATAATTATGAAGACTATGAATTATGAAACCTGGCTACACATGAAGAGGTAGCACCCTGGAAAGTCGTAAAATGTTCTCATCTCCGGCCAGCAAATCAAAAAAATGGTCGGCCAATTTGGCACAATGCCTAAAGATGGAGATTGATGGGTAATTCAAAGTGCATATATGTATTTAAATTAACTAGTATCCTGACTGCTTGCAATATTTCCTTGCAAAAGTGGATTGCATATCCTCATGAAATTCTAAATTGTCCATTTTATGGTCCTCCTAATTTCTGGTTTGCATGATGGTTGTAAATTATCTTACTTTCGTTCAGTGAATAAAATTCTCATTACCCTGCACGAGGTTTCGGAAAATTTAATGACCTGATAAGCAGATCAGGGGCTTTGTTATCTTTGGAGTGATGATCACTTTCTTGTTCAATTTTTCAGGAAGCTTTATACATACATGATTGATTGGCTGTAACAGGACTCCACAAAATGATACTTAACGAATTTACTTTCTTTTCTGGGTGAGCGTTGGGAGTCTTTTGAGAGGAGAGAATGGGTGATTAGAATGGTGGATATTTTGTTACTAAAGTTTAACTTTGTGAAGGACAGATGTAGGTCTCAAGCTGATTCTGGGGATGGAACTGATTAGTTACAATTTTTCTTTTCATCCCTTTCAACTCCCTATGGAAGAAATAAATTACCTTGTAAAGTTGGATATTATTAACCCTCTGACACTCTTGTTTCTTTAATGTAGCTTTGCCTCATTTGTAAGCATCAAGGAAATTCTCTCAGGAAATGGAGACATGGTTTTTCACAACCATTTCAAAGCTAACTTCGGTTGATTCCTAATATGGCAGTGGGATTTTAATTTATCTTCATAAAATTAATTTTTCTGTACTTGAATTCAAAAAAATGATAGATATCTAAGTAAATTTAAGTTAGTGAAAAGAATTCGACAGCTTTTTCTCTGATCTTAATTTAGTGCTTTGTCTTTGTCCAAATCTCACTAACTCAATTGGTCGATAATTTTGTATCATAAGTTTCACATGAACCTCAGGCAAATTAGATATATTGTTGCAATTTTAACTTTGGCAACTGCGATGTGTCCGATTGGCAGTTTTCTTCAGCAGAGCACCAACAGTTGGTAAAGACTCAAGATTCTGATGAACTGTCACGGAAGGTTTAGCTGTCTGTTTTGTTCTCTTATTTGAGAAGTTCTTCCCATTTCCCAAGAGGTAGGAAAAGGATAGGAGCAGGTGTAGAGCCAATCTCGATTAGACAACCAGATGATATCATTTGTCTTTCCCAAGCACTTTTGTTACAGTGATACTGTCTGTGTTAAGTCGATGCTTGTCAAAGTTGCACAACTTTTTCTCTTGGTTGTCCAAAAGGGGGATCTTGTAGTCTGGTGGAGAATTATAGTTGAAGGGGGCCCCCACATTAGTTTGTGCCCAGGGGCCCCCACAAAGTTAAATCCAGCCCTGTTGCTGCCTATTTTGTATGTAGGCTCCCATATGCTAACCTCAACTTAAGAATCTAGCTAGGCAACTGAGGCTACATACGATGTTGAGGAAATTATCTCAATAATTTTGGTTTAATCTTGCCAGATTGATAGATCCACTTATTATAAGCCATAGAGTTGTGTAATCAGGATTTAATCATTCAGAGTATATGTCCGAAAAGTGAAAAGGAATGCGAAATGCTATAGCTATTTATTGAACAATGAGTCATATGGAGGGTAAAGATAAAGAACTTTGATAGAAATGAACAAAATGTGACTAACAGAAAGCTAGGTAAAACAAGAACTGTCAGACCTTCATTTATAAGAAAAACTTGTGTGATTGGTCTCCTTAGTTTTACCATAACAGACTCAGGAGAGCTGTAAATCATTCCCTTAAAATCCATGACATTAAAATTGTTTCCAGGATAATACATTTTGCAGCTCACATTGGTTTCTAGAAATGATGGTCTGAACTGTACTTAATTTGTAATTTTCTGTTTTATAGATTGAAAATGCAGTAAAGTAGTGTTCCATAGGGAAATGACTTTTGACATTTTTTATGTAAAGTGAATCAACTTGGTATACCGTAATCCTCAGCCAGCTCTGTAAGGGCCAGTATGACAGGAAATGGTACACTATTGCGTGGTAAAAGCCATGTTGTAACCAAGGACTCAAAAGCGTGATAATATGTTCTTGAAAGGAGAAGTAACTTTGGTTCTATGAGACTCCTGAGGTATAATCTCAGAAACAGCAGTCAGCACCACCATGGAACTACATAATACAACAATAAACAAAAAATCCTGTATCTGTCATTAAATTGAATAAGTATTACCCTGTCCCTTTGTGCTTAAAGGGACATACTGTCTTTGTGGTATAGAAAATATTCATACCTTTAAAAGTATGATTTATAGAGTAAGAATGGTAGGCAATTGAAAGGATGATAGAAATTTAACGACACACCAACACCAATGTGTTATTTAGTGTCACTTAGAAAAGAAAATGCAATGGTGGGGTAAAATTAACTAAAAAAATGGGGTAAAGATGGGGTAAACTTCCATCAAAAGTCTAGACTGAGAAAGATAGCTGAGTATAAACTGCATTTTCAAGAAAGGAGATTTTCACAGAAAAAAAATTACTGTTTGGCAGATGATTAATTTGTTCACCTGGGGCTGGATTCGTGAAAAATAATTACAAAAAGAAAAATAAATAAAAACAAAAGCTTTCGTAAACAGATTTTGGCAGTATCTTCCTTATATCTGTATACATAATGGGAAAGCTTGCAGATATTTTGTGTAACTTAACACACAACCTTCAGGGTTGTTTTTAATGCAAAAAGCCATTGTAACACTTACAGAGACACTCCGTACCATAGTTGTGTCTATAGTGTAGGACTGCATGACTGTAACCACAGAAGACCGAATATTGTTTTAGTAATATCAGTCAATATGATTGGCTGGTAATGTGACAAACAAGATGCAACAGTACACATGATTGGTTTAGGTACATTTATTTGCAGTTACTTTGCATTTCTTAACAAATTGGGCAAGTGTTTTGGGGAATACCACTTAAGAAAGTTTTTGCGCTGTGCATGTGTATTTTGACTTTTGCAAGAACTTACGCAAATGTTCGTGAACCTGCTCTGAACTTTCAAAATTGTGAATGATACACCATTCATAACTGAGCTTATGCATAATGTTTGTGGTTACTACCACAGTTTACTTGTGCACTGAAGAGCTTAAAAAATGATAACAAGAGCACCACTACAGGGACCTTAGAGATGGGGGGCTATGGGGGTTTCAGTCCCCACACTTTTTCTGCCGTGGACATTTTGGGCCACCTTAAACTGGGGCTTTTTATTTCTCTGAACATATTGGGCCACTTCAGTAATAAGCCCCACTTCAAAATTGGCCCCACGGTCCCTGCACTGGTGCAAACTTTGACTACAGTGGGGCAAGCAAAGTGCCAGCTGCAGTGATTTGTTTGTTCGTAAGATGCCATGCGTATATAATATGATGTGGCACAGCTTGGTAGCTTATTATGCAATCATGAGCTTATCCTGCACATTGTTGAAAAATGTACAAATGATGCAAATGATATCTGGTTCCAGTATGGTTGGTTTGGTCATGGAGCTGTTGGTTGGGCCATGGAGCTGTTGGTTTGGCCATGGAGTTGTTGGTTTGGCCATGGAGCTGTTGGTTTGGCCATGGAGCTGTTGGTTGAGCCATGGAGCTGTTGGTTTGGCTAATTTGTGGGAGATGTATCGGTTGTTTTGTCAAGATAAACAGGAGGTAAACATGATGTAGGCAAGCAGCCACCATTTGCCACTACCGCACTGATGCAGTGATGTACGTGCTTTGGTTGGACCAGTGTAACAATACACCATCGCCACATAAAAAATACCAAATTAAGTTTGTACTTGGCAGAATCGATTAAGTTTGTACTTGGTAGATCGATTGCTTCGAATGTAGAGAAGGTAATTTTGTTTCAAATTTTCTTCAAGTGATCAAATGAAATGATATAGATTCCTAACAAGATAATAAAGCAACTAGGATCACTATTTTTTTTTTTTTTTTTCATAAAAGGAGCAATTCCTTCCAACTGGTGAAAGTCAACAGGGCTCTACATTAAACACATGCCCACTTGCCTGGGGCAAGAAAAATTTTCCAGGCAAGCTCTCTATTGTTCCAACTTGCCTGAATGGGCAAGTAGGCCTTGCAACTCCTATCTCAAAATTTGAAGGGCAAAGAAAAGATACATACTTTCCCACAGTATGAAGGGAATGGATTAAAAAATTTCATTTCACAAATCATACCTCTCTAGAAAAAAAGTTGAGGAACCCCAGTCACCCTTGGTTTGAGAACCCTTGAATTAAAAACAGTTAAGTATTATAAATATGGAAAAACTTTTCAACTTAAAGATGGGAGAAGTTTAGAATTCAATAATAGTTAAGAATTTTGAGGATTGTTGTCACCTGTGTGACTGTTAACAACCATGTGGGGAATCAACATTTTGTCTGCCCTTAGTACCACAAGGGGCATTTAAAAAAATGCCAGGGAAAGTTGATTCCAGTGGTTGCTTGCCCGACTTGGCAAGTGAGTTTGAAAGTAAGTGTTGAGTCCTGGTCAATTTTAGATTCAACATACCCTTAAGGAAATAGCCTTTCATGTCAACTACTATTTCCAAACACCATTTATGCATGAACAACTTGTGGAAGATTGTAAAAAGTTTCAAACAGAAATATGAAAATCCATTCAAAAGTATGGATAATGGCCAAATTGTGGGAAATTAGTTCCAGCAACTCCAAATAACCATTGATTAGCACAAAATTTTACAAACTAAATTTCTTTGATACATTTCACAACCTCTCCAAATTTTAGATCTACTTTTTAAAATGGCCAAGACAACATGATCAAAAGGCAAAAAAATTGGAAAGACCTCACCAAAACTGCTGTTGGGATTACTTCGACAAGTGGATCTGTCTTTGCCATGTGGCTGCATTTCCCTTTAATGCAATAGGAACAACTTACAAAATATTGAAAATATGACAACATTGAAAACAATATTATCAGCTAGAGTATTGGAAGGCTAAATAAACTTTTATCATAATCATTCCCGAAAAATGTTAAAACAACTGCCTTTCTAGCCTGTGTTTGTGTGAAAAGAAAATCTGTGTACAGAGGGCATGCGCGATCAAGGTCATGTGGAAACAACTCATGTTGCTCTATTGTTGTAACATGACTCCCTCAGTCAAATACTGGAAACCACTCCAACACACAGACTGGTACGACCCACTTACTAGGACTTTTAAGAGAACAGTACGAAGTATTACGAAAAGAATTGTAAACAATTTATGAAGCCTAGGCTTGGGTGGGTATTATCATATCTACTTACACAGTCAGGACTTCTGACCAGTATTCAAGTAGAACCCACTTTTCCGGGAGTTTTGACAAGCGGGAAATTTTCAGCACTGCCAAAAGGCATTGCTTTTGTGATAGCAGGTTTTTAATCAGTGAAATATTGTAACAAAAACTGTTGTTTTCTGTGTGGTACCTATCCAGATTCTTTAACAGCTGTTTATTTGGCATCATGCAATTGAACAGCCTGTAGTGTAGGCTTAATACTGGTGTGCTTGTAAGCCCTATAACCAGGCTGTCTAAAGGGAGGGTAACTTTTCCATTCGACTGGAACTTGAGTATGCAACATTTGAAGGTGTCAACTTTCTGGGTGTGAATGGCATGGTATGGCATTGGTGGGTGTATTGCTTTAATTGGGACTAGGTATAATTGAAAAGTTTTAATATAATTACGGATGCTAAGGGATGCTAGCTGCATGGTGAACCATTTGGTACTTTTAGAAGTGAATTTATGGTAGAGTTGGTTAAAGAGTGGAACCTTCTAGTTGGGGAAGGGTCTGATCACCCCCTGGTTTCAGGCCTGCTTGTTCTCATTGGTAGGTATTTAGCAATGGACACTCTTACAGGCATTTGTTGTGTATATCGCTGTGTGTAATTTTGATGTCCTTGTAGGAGTCCTGACCTCAGAAAGGACTTCTAAGGCCCCTAGTACCAAACTTCAAAAATACCAGTTGACCAGGTGTAATATGTAATCATTATGGAAGTGTGTCCCAATCTGAATTTATCTGCGTGGTCATTCAGCTGTATCTTGCTGTTTCTAATATTGTTGAGAATCTCCAACATTGCCCTGTGTCAGTTGAATGTGAAAGCCCATGTCATTGGAATTACTACGATCACAATCAATACCATGTGTCACTATAGGCACACTAGATCAACATTCTTGCTATTGCACAACATTCAGTATTCCAAAATCTGTGTCACCCACCATCCACCATCCACCCTTTACACCCCTCCTCTGCACCCTAGCTCTCACAGTTCCTCATTTACTACTGTTTCTGTTGCAGAAAATTGGCCATGCAAAATGACTTCTTTGGGAGAAACACAATGTAAAAATTAGATGTGGTTGACACAGTATGTAAGGTTTGTTGAATGTCGCCCTCGATAAGGTTCTGAACTGCCTATAAAGTTCACTGCCTTACAAAAGGTTGTTCACACACATACTGAAACAATGAACTTTGTGACAATATGCTTCTTCCAACTAGGAGTGTTTATTTGCACTTCTGTAATGTGAAGGCAGTGTGCCTATGTTTGTTTTTTTGTGATCCGAGCAGGTTATTTTGACATCTGTGCCCTGGAGGTATCACCAACTACATGTTATTATATGATGAAGTAGCATCAGTTGAGTGGTCTGGGGAATTTTTTCTGTGGGATGGGATGTTTTCATAAAATTCATATAGGTTAGAATCTGTATAGTAGTGAAGGTTGATATCATCTTTGCTCTATATACATCAAGGTTATTACAAATCAGTTTGACCAGTTACAGAGAAAAATATATATTGCAATAGGTTATTTAACATTGTCAAAAAGACCTATTTTTGAAAACATGCAATGGAAACTGCAAATATCAGAAAGTTGATTGAGAGGACACATTCCAGAGCCACATGTTATCTATAGGCCTCAGTAGCGTATCTGCCGGAGGGCAGAGGGGGCAAAGTGCCCCCCCCCCTCCACCGATGGTTTTGACTGGTAAGATCAGCTCAAACCACAAGGTTGCAAAAGGGCAAATTCAGGAAAAAAGAAAGGGAGAAACAGAGCAAAAGGGAACCGAAGATGAATGAAAGGGAAGGAGATTGTTTATCAACTCAAAAGTTCATAGTTAAATCAAATTTTGCCTACCCACTCTAGTGTACCTCACTAAGAGAAACACCTAGAAACACAGTTATTTGGAATTTGGGGGAAATTTTGAGTGCTTCTTACCATAATTTGTATTTTTTCATGTGCCATAAAGCAGTAGGCATATAGGCTTGTGTTAGCAGAGAGGGATGAGGAGGCAGCAAAGCAAGACGTGAGAGCAGTAAAATCTAACAATGATATAAAAAGCATCTTCATGTTTACATGTAAAAGATATTCTTGACATCTTTCTATTTCCTGATTAGGCACAGTGGCGTACACGGGGGAAGGGGGACTGGGCCAACCCCCTCACTGGTGCCAATTTTTTTTTTTTAGTTCCTAAAAATAAGGAAATGTTTTAACACAAATTTTACCTCAAAAGGTAACATATGTGGTACCAGATTGCATGTAAGAACACTCCCTCCCCCTGACCGGTGACCTCACAACATACTGAACAACCTAAATAACCCTCATCTTATGAAAATATGTCAAGTCTTTGCAAACCAGGTTGGGGAAGTTTTACCAGGAAAGATGTTCTTTTGCCCCCCCCCCCGACAAGTGACTCCAGATACGCCACTGATAGGCGTACCAACTTCCTGCATTTTAATGTTTTTGAACACAAACAGATACTTGAAAAGTGTGAGGAAGTCATCAACAGTTCCCTCCCTAATGGGTTGCAGTCTCCTCTGATTTAAATTTTTTTTTAGTGATTCTGTAATTTGTTGTAAGGTGTGCTTTTATATGTCCAAGAATCCAGTATTCATTGGGTCAGTAGCAGGTAGAAAAACCTGTTGGAGCTATGATAAATAGTATGTCAAGGTTCATAATCTGTTTTATCTTATCAAGTATGATGACCAAAGGTTGTGGGTCACTCAGACCTAAAACCTATATATTGCATTCTCACTGAGATGTAATGATGAGAGCAGGGGACAGCATGGTCAAAAGCTACAAGTGTCCCAGGCGTGCTGCAATTAAGTACATCAGTGGCTTAAAATTAACTGCAGGGGAAAGAGCCCTTTTTGTCATATGCCAGGCTTGTTCCTTCCCCCCTCTCACCACCCCGTAAACTGACTTGTGGACCTGAAATATGTAGCATGAAAACTACAAACTGCATTTAAAGTACCTAAACATGATGAGGCATTTTCATACTTCTAATAATATGGTGCATTGAATGTTTTGCTGAAAATTTAAATCAGAGATGACTTTACCATCACGTTATGGTCATAAAAAAGCAGCTACTTGTGAGCATCATTAAATACCAAATATGTGGTTGCTGTTCACTCTTGAACAGACATAAACGTCTGTCGACGTATGTGATTGTATATTTATGTTCAATATACATGTAGGCAGTACTTAAATTGCATTGTAATGTTATGTTGTATCAAATATACTGTATTACCAATATTGTATTACCTGTATGTTGTATTATATGTGCTGTATTACCAATGTATTACCATGTGTTGTTTTATATATGCTGTATTACCTATGTTGTATTTAGATGTTTTATTATATGTCTTATACTGCTGCAGAGGACCAGGAGGCATGTCACACATTAATTTGAAATCTCCTTCATGCATTAACATCTATAGGCTGTCTTTATGTTCACCTTGTTGAGGTCAAATTTTTTTTCTGTTGTACAACATTTGTACTAAAGGTCTAGTGACTTGAAAATGACAGTTCTATATTTCATGTAAACATGCACTTAACCCCCCCCCCCCATAGCTGACACTCCCATCAAAATCCATGCTTTAAAAGGGTAAACAGGTAATTTCTATAATTTTACATATCATTAATGGACACATTAGCTAAATATGCAAATTTCTGCACAGAGGGAACGATTCATGAGATATGCCTAATATATTATCCTTTATTTTTTCAACCTTCATTTCTAAAGCAGTAGTCACAGTGGTATTTCTTTCTTTTAAAGTATATGTTATTAGAGAGTATAGTGGTCTAGTGGTTAAGGTGTTAGACTTGTTATCTAAGAATTGCCAGGTCTCTCCATCCAGGGTTTAAATGGGTACCTGTGATGTCACAGGGTGTGCCATTAGAGCTGCTGCCATACTAGAAGGATTGTCTGTGAGGATTTATATTTGAGCAGGGGGTAATATTGTGCTGCTCATTTGATTAGGATTGCCTAGATATTGACACATTATAAATGCAAACAATTGTTGTTGTTGTTGTTGTTGTTATTGTTGTTATTGTTGTTATTGTTGTTGTTATTGTTGTTAAGTTGGCTACTTAAAATATATGTCACTGACCAAACTGTAATCTTTCTGGGAAATATTTAAGGGAAACTTTACTTAGGGTTAACAAAAGAAATTAAGCTGTGCTGCACTCCACATGAGATACGTTTGCATAGGTAATACTGAAGAGATGATCAAAGTTTGCACATTTCTTGAAAATATGAGAATTTAAAATTGCAGAGTATTTTCATTTTATTTGAGATTTTATTGATTCCTTGCCGAAGGCCGAAGGAATCTATGCGATGGTGATGTCGTGTGTGTGTGTATGTATGTGTGTGTATGTGTGTTTGTGACACTTAGCTTGTAATCGCGATATCTCAAGGTAGGAATGACCGACACTTTTCAAATTTAAAGGTAGATTTTTCATGTTGAGAGGAAGAAGCCAATTGTTTTTGGCAGATGTCAAAGGTCATTCGAGGTCAACAGAGGTCAAAGTTCGAAAATCTTGTAATCACGATATCTCGAGATAGGAATGACCGACACTTTTCATATTTGATATGTAGATTTGTCATGTTGAAAGGAAGAAGCCTATTGTTTTTGGCAGATGTCAAAGGTCATTTGAGGTCACCAGAAGTCAAAGTCCAAAAACCTTGTAATTGCGATATCTAGGGATAGGAATGACCAACACTTTTCATATTTAGTATGTAGATTTATCATGATGAGAGGAAGAATCCTGCTGTTTTTGGCAGAGGTCAAAGGTCGTTCGAGGTCACAGAGGTCAAAGTCCATAAACCTTGTAATCATGATATCTTGAGAGAGGAATGACCGACACTCTTCATATTTAGTATGTAGATTTGTCATGTTGAAAGAAAGAACCCTATTGTTTTTGGCAGAGGTCAAAGGTCATTTGAGGTCACAAGAGGTCAAAGTCCAAAAACCTTGTAATCGTGATATCTTGAGGTAGCAATGACCGACAATTTTCATATGTTGTATATAGGTTCGTCATGTTCAGCAGAGGAACCCTATTGTTTTTGGTAGAGGTCAAAGGTCATTTGAGGTCACAGCGGTCAAAATCCGTAAACCTTGTAAAATGTAAACAGCATATCTTGGCATGGGGCCGAGTTGGGCATGGGGGCAAGTTGGCATGGGCTAGTGGCATGGTGCTGAGTAATTGTCATGGGGCCGAGCTCTCATGGGGCAAATTGGCATGGTGCTGAGTTGTCATAGGTGGGAGTTGGTATAGAGTGAGTTGGCATAGGGGCGAGTTAGCATGGTGCTGAGTTAATTGTCATAGGGGCGAGTTGGCATGGGGCGAGTTGTCATAGGAGCAAGTTGGCATGGGGGTGAGTTGTCATAGGGACCATTTGGCATGGGGCGAGTTGGCATGGGGCGAGTTGGCATGGTGGCCAGTTGGCATGGGGCGAGTTGGCATGGTGCTGAGTTGTCATAGGGACCATTTGGCATGGGACGAGTTGGCATGGTGCTGTGTTGTCAACTTGAGGGGCGAGTTGGTATAGGGCGAGTTGGCATGGGGGCGAGTTGGCATGGAGGCGAGTTGGCATGGTGCTGAGTTGTC